>JAXGGA010002452.1:0-122182 GCA_038373865.1 Uloborus plumipes | reverse complement strand
ATTTGCGCGAGCTATTAATCTGCGAAAAATTAAGTAACCTTACAGGAAGTGTCAACAGTTTATACCCAATAGAATCTCAGCTAAATAGCAACTAAGTAAGTCAACTCGGATAAAAATCGTCTGGTAAATGCTAAGTCGGAAATTCCAGCTTATGTGCAAGACGTCCGAGACAAGCGGAAAGCTTACAAATAAGGTTATTGAATTGTTTCTTGAAGAGAACATAGTTTTACGAAACGTAAAACGCTTCCTGCTAGACATCATTATATTTTGGAACGGAAAGTTTTTTTTTTCTTTTTCTATACCGTGATACAAATGATCGTTAAACATGTTATTTGATATTCTTGCACAATTCAGTAATTGTTCCATCGCTGATCTCAAATCTCTTTTTGATCGAAACAAGTATTATTTATCGG
Source organism: Uloborus plumipes (assembly GCA_038373865.1). Classification (NCBI taxonomy): domain Eukaryota; kingdom Metazoa; phylum Arthropoda; class Arachnida; order Araneae; family Uloboridae; genus Uloborus; species Uloborus plumipes. Next base: position 121,769 of record JAXGGA010002452.1, on the reverse strand, counting down.
GAAGAAATTTCTCTTGGGTATACATTAGAAGTAATTTCTTCGTTCGAGTATTTATTGTTTAGCAATACGGTAGACAGGGAAAATATAATGTGTGAATATTATGTCCGTTTTCTTTCTTCCTTCCTTTCTTTTTTTGTGTATGTTATGTATTTACTTTCTTCTTCTTTTTTTTTTTTAATGCATTTATTTACTTTTTTATTGAAACGATAAAACGTTTAAGTATTTACAGTCCAGTCAAATAGATATAAAAAGTTAAAAAGTCTAATATAAAAATGCATGACGTAGTACAATTTTATGTGTTAATTTTTCTGATACAGATTTCAAAGAGTATCCCCCCCCCCCCTCTAAAAGTTCCAAGTTCTCTCAGAGATAAGAAACCTAAATAGCAAAAACAAACCGTTGCATCGCCAATCAGATCTTTTTTTTATATGTATTCTCATACTCTTCACAGATTCTCCAAGAAGGAACTGAGACTACCGTTTGTGGTGCTTTTCTCGTAATTACTGCCCCGTGAGCCGATCGCGTTTTTGTTTCGGTTTTGTTTATTACAGGGAGAGGCCGGGCGAAGTCGAGAAGAAGCGGCTTTTATGTGTAGTTAACGGGGACAGAAGCTCCAACTGATACGTTGTCTTGGAAGATTTTGAAGGGAGTACTGAGATCTTTATGTCTGCTTCGTGCCTGTAGGATCTCAGCGCGGTCATCCTTGCATAACAAAAGACCGAGAACTGATGGGGTTTCCGAATTTCTTCGCTGAGATTTTTCACACGAATAAATGTTTTAGCGAAAAGTAGAGAAAATGTTATAAAAAAATTTTAGTAGAAAGGTTTTTTTCATTTCCTTGAAAGTCAGCAAAGCGTTAAAAAAATCTTAATTTTTAAATAAAAAAAGGGATAAGACTATCTTCAAATACCGAGCAAATAACCGGTATTTTTTACGAAAAAAAATGGTTTCGTATTCAAAGTCCACAATATTTACTTACTAAGATTATAACATTTGATGTACTTTGACTAAAATTGATTGGGCCAACTAGACAAGAGTAACTTAATGTTTATCGATAAATTTAAAAAAATTTTAACTCAAGCAATCAAATGAAGCAAAAGCTAAAAAAGCAATTGAAGGGGCAAGTGGATAAAGGTGATATGTGGCATTTAAATTTCGCCGATTTACACAAATTCAAATTAGTATGTGTTCAATTGTGTTAACTCACAAACACAATTCAAGGGGCAAGTGAATAAAGGTGATATGTGACAATTTTTTTAATTTCTAGAAAAAGCTTTAAAACAAGAAATTCTTACCGTATCCCCTTCATCCATTGAAAAAAGTAAGTTTTTCAAAAATTGTCACATGTCACCTTTATCCACTTGCCCATTCAATTATGACTTCAACATTTTGAAGAATTATTTCTTATATTCAACAGATCATTCATTTCTTTGGTTTAATAAAATGAACGTTATAATAAGAAAAAAAATCTGTAACTTTAAGAGGGTGTTTCTTAACTCTAATTCGTGTTTATTACGGTTAATATAAAGTTGTAGAATGTATACAGTAGGGTGGGGCGAAAAATAAAAAGTTTTTCAGATCAACTTCTAATAGTTGCCAAAAGTTGTCTTTGGTAATAGTTAGCTTTTGTGCAAAATTTGAGAAAAATCGGTTAATATCTTCAGGGGGCGCTGCGATCGCAAAGTTTTACCATAGCTTTTCTAGGGATTTTATGGTTAAAATATGAAAAACAATGCCGTTAGCTAATCTCTTTCCATTTTTTTACTCATAAGATATATTCATGCATTTAAAGCATAGCAAATAACTCACAAAAAATTATTTTATATGATATATTTACATTTCAAGCATTTAAAAAGAAACAAAAACGTGAAAAAAAGTGATTTTTTTTAAATATAAATATATCATATAAAATAATGTTTGTGAGTCATTTCATATGCTTTTAATGCATGAATACATCTTTTGAGTAAAAAAACGCAAAGAGACTAGCTAAAGGCATTCTTTTTGATATTTTAACCATAAAATCCATAACAAAGCTATGGTAAAACTTTGCGATCGCAGCGCCCCCTGAAGATATTAACCGATTTTTCTCAAATTTTGCACAAAAGCTAACTATCACCAAAGACAACTTTTGGCAACTATTAGAAGTTGATCTGAAAAACTTTTTATTTTTCGCCCCACCCTAGTATACAGTATATAGCTATCGCACCATCTTTTTCACCCGTGATGAAAGTCCGTTTCCCAGTTTCACAAAGCACAGCAATATTTTAAATTTTAAATATTGATTCTGTTTGACGAGCAGAAAATTGACATCATTTTTTCGCATCGACGCAACAAAGAAGCATTGTTGCGTCGGTGTTACATAAGTTTTGACGCGTTGTGAAAGAGAATTAATCGTGAGTGTTCTTAGATAGGTCTCATTTTCGAATGACATTAATTCACGAAGATATTAATCAAAAATCTTCAAAATGTTTCCGCGATTTTTGAAGTGAAAACATACTTGAAAATTTAAAACAATAGTATCAATAGAAATATACAAGTTTTCTGCATCTGATAGAATGTGTTTGGAACTTCCATTTTTATACAGAATTCGAATTATAACGTTTTTAAGAAAATGCAGCTAAACCTTCATTTTTGCGATTGGAAACCGATGTCATTGTTGGCCGACAAGGAGAGAAAACTATGATTTAAAAAATTTGTGTTGCCTGTTCCTATTTATTAACAATTAAAATACTTGTAATTAATTTTAGAATAAGGATTTTCAATTTTCCCTTCTTATTCTGCTTTCGCGACAAGCAAAAATTTTACTAGTAATGATTATGTTTCATTTTCGGTGTTTACCATGTGTAAAACAATAAAACAATTAAGTAAATTTAAACTTTGCTTTCTGACCACTGAAGTTCGTTTCAGTATGAGATCGGCAATCAGGGTTGGTTTGGTTTTTTTTTTACTTTAAAGTTAATTTTAGTACTTGTAAATAAAAAAAATCAATATTTTTTTTGACTGAAAAGCGATAGTTTTTAAGGGCATCATCCAACTCCACGCCTGATTCTCGCAGACAATTTCATACTTCAATTTACTAACTTACAAGAATCTGTCTTTCAATATAGACAGTTCCTTTAGCGGTATCCAAGAAGCAAGGGGCGAAACACTGAAATATCTTGTCCAAAAAAAGAGAACCCACAACTATGTTCTAAGAATGTCGTTCTAGCTCGGTCGTTAATGCCAACATGTTCCTCTCGAAGGAGTGGCCTCCCGATTCGAATGCGTTCCTGGTACATTCGGTCGTATCCCTGGAGATTTAACTTACCACAGTTGTGTGTGATTTCAGTGTCTTGTGACCGTTCGGGGATTGGGAAGATAATGATTGTGTGCTATGCGGGTCTTTTGGTTCTTACTTAATTATGAGGAGCTATTTTGAGAAATGGTTTTTCGAACAAATATTTGATCAATTTGCGGGAAATTAAGGGAAAAATGGGTTCGTAGCATCTAAAGTGCTTCAAGTTAAAAATCTTCGTTACGTAAGATATTTCCACGTCTAAATTAGTATGTAGGGAAAAAGGATAACCATTCTGCCGTGTTAAGCGCAAAAGTGGTATTTGCAGTCGAGCTCAAACGGGCCGTGGTAGCCCGATCGGTAAGCCGTCGGACTCGTGTCCGGAGGGACCCAGGTTCGATCCACAGCCGATCAAAGATCCACCGTCTTGATTAATGGTGGCTGGGGGACGTTAAAAATGTCGTGGCCACAAAGTCCTCCAAGTGAAATGATACCTCTGGGGGTGCTGGGCCAAGGGTTTGCTCGACCTTTGGTTCTGGTTCAAAAAAGAACAGAGCACGCTTCAGGGTCCTATCCCGGTTAAACCACGAGTTGTGGTTGGTACGGGGGGCCCTGGAGTGAAATGTGAAATGTGAAAGTTGAGCTCAAGCCGAGATATTTCTCTTTAAACTTTTGCGCCACCATGCATTTAGATTCAGATGAAACTTTTTCAGAATTTTTTCTTAAATATTTCCCGTTCTCAAATGGCCATATAATTTTGTAATTTGGTAAAATACGTCACAAAGAGCCACCTGGTGGCGATAACTCAATTTTGTCAAAAAATGCAGATGCGACTTTTGTGCTTAGCACGGCGGCGTTGGATGCTTGTTTTTTCTCATTATTTTAATAGATCAAATATTCTCAAAATTGCACCTGCCATTTTTTTTAACATGTGTATACACTACATTAATAGAAAGGTTTCAATGTTATCTGTCCAACGTCTTTAAAACGAACTCAAACGGACCTTCAAAATCAACTCGTTTTGTTAACCGCATTTCGTCTTATCCGACAAATAATTAACAACAAACAATGCAGGGGGTGTCATAAATGTAGCTCGATTTAACAGTAATTCGTTTTAAGCGTGTTCGAATTAATGATGCTTGACCGAAACGATTAAAGCAAAGTATCCGGAACTTTTACATTATCCCAAGTATACTACCCAGATGTACCACCTCCCTTGGGAAATTCGAAAATTGATTTTTAAAAAATATATGAAAAGATAAATGACTTAAATACAAGATGGCAAATTGTTGTCCAAAAGTTAACTATTTGACGCAGAAGCTGTTTGAAAAATAGATTCGACTGTACTAAATAAATTTAGGCTTTTTTTTTTTTTTTTTGTATTTATTTATTTATTTTTTTTTTTTAATATTTCGTTAGCAATTGCGACAATTTTGTTTCAGCTGAAATCTTGAGATCTTCAAAAAAAAAATTAATTTTGACATTTTGAATTCAAATTATGCTTTTCGCAATGACGAATTGAGATAAGGGTGTGTGTTAATATATGCGTAGACGTGTGTGCGTGTGTTGTCGTGTGTGTATAGAACATGGGCGCTACTATATCTACTTCACCTGCTCTGGCGAGGACTACAGGCGGACCTGCAGCAGGTGGTCTGACAGAGCAGCTCTGGGTCCGCTATCTTACCCACATTAGCAGAGCAGGGACCGGTTGGTGAGCAACGTTGGCAGACTGCCAACTTAAAGAAGAGACTGCTCGACGTTTGAGTTCCAAAAGGAAATACATAGAAATTTGTCATTGTTAAAACAAAGCTCGATTAACAGAATTATTTTTTTCTTTAAATTGATTCATTTTATTACTTAGACAGTAATAATGCACAATAAAATATTAACATGTTCCCAGACCCAACTCTTTTTTCACTTTGTTTTATGATACCTTCATAATTAAACGGCTAGGGAGATAAAGGGGTTATGTAACAAAATCCAAATTTTGAGTAATTTAGGCTCAAAATTTTACTGCTGCAGCTTTTTCGTTTTCTGGTTTTGCCATCAAGTGAGCATATGAAATTAGTCTAATGACATCTATTTTTAATGCACCGTTTTATTTGCTCACCTGTATCCAATGCTTACTTGTATCTCCACGGTATTTTCAAAAAATGTAACATAGCTACTTCATCCACCAAACCCTTCAATTGTCTACCAATTCTATGCAACGCCTCCTAAATACTAAATGCCTAATGCTTTCTTATTTTTAGCACTGAGTAAAATTTCTCCCTTGGTTCACAACGCACTGCCATCTATCGAAGTTCTTCGAGACGAGAGAAATTAACGAGTGGGTGATTTTCTAAATTAAAATTTAAAATTTAGCCAATCAAAAAATTTAATTCGAATATTGTTTTGATTTGTCACCATAACAATGGCATTATCAGATTACCACAAGGTGGCGCTCAAAGTGGAACCAATGTCTCCCGTAACGAAGCAAATGCAGTAGGCATTTAGTGTTTAGGAGGCGTTGCTCTATGCCATGAGAGAATCACTCATTCACTTCTAAATCCATTTCTTATTTTAAAAAACAACTAAAAACACGTTCTTTTGACCATCAAAACACAATCAGCTAAGCTCTCTTCCAGCGTACATTAACCATAATTAATGAACTATAATGGAGAGGTTTCGCTCTTTTTATACCTCAAACCACGATTCATTAACGTTTCCAACAAACGTGCTTTAAACGTTCGCGCCGCGGGGAGCAAACAGTAGATCACAATGCCTCAGTGGCAGCACAAACTGACCTGAATCAACCTCAGGAGTACTTTTTTCTCTTCTTCTGTGACAGACAGTGCTGGCGTTTAGGCTGTTTTACCACTAAAAGAGAAGGCACGCGAGCTTAAGGACTAGCCCATAAATGGTCCTCTCTTACTGTTTTTCTTTCGGTTTCGGTCCTTTGTTGGGTCTTTTTTTCTTTCTTTCATTGATCCAGGTAGACTAGGGTTGCGTGCTGAAATTACTAGGGTGACTAGAGAGGGCGGAGGAGGTTCTTTCACAATTATGCCCCAAGAACTCGGATCATATTGATTCTCTTGCACACGCTCCATTACTCATTTTTTAACCTTTTCTAAGATTTATTTTTCAACCAAGCTTAGGAATTTCTCGCTATATGTATTAGGGTGGTCCTTAATTTTCAACTTGGTTTTTGTGCCTGATTACTTTTTTTACATTTGGTCTAAAACTAACAACAGAAGAAAAAAAATAGGTCATTCCCACAATTCTAAATGTCGCCGCCGAAGCTGTAAATGTGACCATTTTTTTAAAAATAAAATCTGTTTTTCTTCAAATTTAAATCTATATATATATATATATATATATATATATATATATATATATATATATATATATATATATATATATATATATATATATATATATATATATATAAAAATGAATGTATGTATCTATTTATGTACCTTGTACCTATGTATGTCCCCCCCTACTCAAAAACTACCGTCGGATTTCGCTAAAAATTTCAAAGTTTGTTTGTGTCATCACTGGGCACATCAAGAGACCAATTAGAAAAAAATCTAACTGGTCGTTTTTTTTTTTTTTTTTTTTCGATTTTAGTTCAAACTTCCACATCAAATCTCTCATTTTTTAAAGGCTTTCTTCCATTTAAATGATTATTTAGTGCTTCATCTCAACTTCTTCTCGATAGCTAATTTTGCGTTTGATATTGTCTTTACTTCACGTGAAGTTAGTCAACTAGAAACATTTCTCAACTAGTTATTCAACTAGTTCAGAAATGTTTCTTTCGTGAGCATTCACCCTTGAATATGAAAAACTTCTGTTTTTAATTTTTCAAAAGTAGAACCGCAGTTTTTTAGAAACTCATCACAGATAAATAACACCTTTAGGTTTGATTTCACGTTGTCCTTCACGCCGATTTGACTGACCACGTTGTCACAAAAAATACTTTCTTAAAGTAAATACTTTCTTTCACATGTTGCATTTTAACACGCGCGACGCCGGGCATATCCACTAGTAAATTTTAAAATAAAGTTTTATGTCTCATTATTCACTAATTGTATCAAATATATAAAAAAAAATATGGTTTTAAATTTATTGACATTGTATGCAGCGAACGAGAGAACTCCGAGTTCATATTGCTAGTCATTTCGAGCGGAACTGCTTTCATTTCCAAGGGACTTTGAGCGACAGCTGACCGGGGTGATAACCCTCTCGTATGCTATAACAACGTATGTATTTTGTGTTAAGAAAATTCACGTCCTAAATTTAGTTATTACTACGGTTAAATATGTGTTTTAAATTAAAATATAAATAAAAATTGTTGTTACAAAAATTGAAGAATTTGCTATTTTATTTCATTTTTCACCTACTTTTTGTGGCAAAAATCTTACCACTTGCTTTCTGAACCAAAGCTAAAATAAATAACGCGTAAGACTTACAAAAATATATAATTAATTTTTTGCCTTATTGCTAAGGACCACCTTAATATGTATTCTAATGAGAAAACAATTCACAGTCAGCAGAAAGGTAATACATCAATTGCTCGGGACATGTATTATTTTCAGGCACCTTAATTAATACGCATAAATTATAACAGTTGTATAATTTTCCTATTGCTTTAGGTTTTTAATCTCTTTCAAACCATTCATAAGCTACTAAAATAAAGCATCAATAAATAAATTAGCAAGCTTTAACTGCACGGCATCAGTTTTACCCCGAAATAAACTTACCATCGAATGCTATTTCCATATTTCTACGCGAACGCATACTTTAAAAGCATTGTCCGGTCAATGTATTTCATCTCAACATTAACAATTCTAATAAGCATAATCAAAAAAGTGATTGATTGTTTGCTCTTCCTTCTTGCCTTCGGTTTGTTATTATGTTCCACGCAACGCGATTTCATAGAACATTTCCCAGCAGGGACTCCAAATGAAAATGGTTTTTTCGAGAATGCCGCACAGAATGACGCATTTTTGCTTCATTTAGGTTCTTTTCTACCCTTGTAATAGTTAGGGATCCGGTCTTGCTAATCTGTATTAAACAGAACACGCAAACTGAAAAAACACAAAAAAAATCTAAATTTTTGTCTTTCTTTTTTCCTTTTCCCTGCAGGTAGCATGCTTTATATTTCTCTTTCTTTTAAAAACAGTGACTACGTATAAACAGTCCATAAATATTAAAATAATGAGCAAGTAATATGCATTTTAACAATGCTTTTGCCTTCTTTAATTTCATTGTTTTGAAAAACAATTTCTGTTGTTGCACAAAGTATTCAGAAGGTCTGTATGCACTAGCCCTAAAAGTGTTTTCAAGAGATCATGTCCACCATGCATGAGCGTCAGTTTATTTTCTGTCCCACAAAACGCCGCATCAAGGATCTTAACAAGTTAATTATTTTTAAGTACTATACCTTATTGAAATCTCTTAAATCTCTTAAACTGTGCAAAAAGTATTCATAACGTCCCTCAAATTCAATTTCAAGTACTTTTTAAGGAAAAGGGATCATGTTCTACCGTCCATGAACGCGTCAATTTCTTTTAGCAGTCTTCTGTCCTGCAAAAACATTTAACACGTGTTAACTACTTTCACATAATATTCTTCACTAACATCTCTTAAATAGATAGTTAGCAGAAAGTATTCTAAGGGTGCCTATGCTCTAGCCTTAAGAGTGTCTTCAAGAGATCATGTCCCACCATCCATGAGCGTCAGTTTATTTTCTGTCCCACAAAACGTCACATCAAGGGTCTTAACTTGTTAATTATTTCCAGGTAATATTCCTCCTAGCTGTGTGCAACTTGCGATCATAATGACGCTGTGAAAGTACCTATCCTTCCACTTTTAATGATAGGTTGCGACTGCAAGCAATGGCTCGAACGCAACGCTGAAATAGGATTACTCCTGTCGAATGCGTTGCGTAATGAGTCCTCAGAGGAGGATCAGCCTCCGCTGTAATTCCCTGCAAATGTTCTTCCTACTCTTTTCTCTATTAAGCCCTTATCGTACCCAATGACTTCAGGCCTACATGCTATTTTTTCTTGTCAGAGCCGATAACTAAACTGCATTACCAGAGGAAGAAAGTACCCTGAGGTTATCAGGTAACAAGATAGTTAGCAATAAAACTTGGACAAAGTTCCGTTTGCTGTTTAGTATTCTGCCGTGGGCAGGTAAAGGGCAGTAACTGCAAATTTTTCGATTTTCATTTTCTCTCCACTAGCAGACAACATTTTTCACGATTTCAAAGATACACAAGCCAAACTTGGCTGACGATAAACAAAAATGCAGCAATGAAATGATTTTATTTACATTGTTTTGTTTTCTTTTAATTACAGTTGCTTTCATACTAACAGACGATAGTTTTTGCAGTTTAATACCTAGCTGTTGCATTTTTAATAGTTCTATGAAAATAATCGTCAGCACAACAAGCATTTCAAGCGCCCTTTTTCTCAAAGTGTCTTCTTGTTTTGATGCAAATTGCAAAGTACAAAGCATTAACTGATTTGTAGTAATTTTAAAACATCTGGTGTGCACACCACACTACTTCCTTTTACGTTTAAATTCCATAATAAATGCCTCAAGTGTTAAAATAGTGCATTAGAGTGAGCAAGATAACAATTCAAACATTTACACCCCCAGTTTGTCACGAATCAATGCAAAATAATGTTTTACAATGATTTATTTTCTAAATATCGCCGATTTTAACATGATTCAGTGAATTTTTCGCAAAATGTGCCCAATAGCGCCAAATTGAATCCAAATTTTAAAAAAAAAATAATTTTTCGCCAAATTTGTCGCCAACTTGGCGGCAAATACTTGGCGACCAAAAGTTTGGCGATATATCGCCAAGTGGTTGCACCAAATCATATCACTCAATCTGCATTGAAATTAACATTGATTTACCCCACAAAGGGGTAAAAGACCCCCTTGGGAACATTCGAATGCAACCACAAGGGGAGGTGCACAACTAGACCACCCTCAGAGCCTACATACCAAACTAGAAGCTTCTACGGCATATAGTTTTTGAGTTATGCGACATACATACATACATACATACATACATACGCACATACATACGTACATACAGACGTCACGAGAAAACTCGTCGTAATTAACTGGGGCATGGTCGAAAAGGATATTTCGGCTGTTTATATGTTAGTAGGTACATATGCACGTGCTGATAGGTCGAAAAAACTACTCAACATTCATTCGGGGTGAGCAAAATCAAAATTTAGACCCAATTTTGAGTGAAATTTTCTTTGTGATCACAATACTTCCTTTACTAAGTAAAAGGAAGTAAAAATGGCTGAAGAATCATCAAGTTTTGCTTCATATTTTGCATAATACAATACAGTTTCATTATATTTTTTAATTATATTTCGCGTTCGTTTATATTAAATCTATATCAAGTGGATACACGGTATTTATGTATATTTTTAAATAAAACATATCATTCACAATGCAATAATATATTTCGTAATAACATATCTACTCCGCATGTTGTCGAATATGTAAATACTGGACATTTAGTAGCATACTGTGCAGTTACTGCCGACTGCCAGTCAATTCCGCATGACAATTAGAGTGAAAAGGGCAGGTAAACGGCAGTATCTGCTTTACCTCTCTCTGCGCTTGCAAAATCAAAATTCAATCGATTACCCAAAAAATATATCGGTATAAACATATAGTACCGCCTATGTTCGAAGTTCAGTGTTTTATTGATGTTTGTGGGAAATCAAAAACGCGTTTCTTCAAATATCTCGAAAACTCATTTTTGTAGATACTGCCGTTTACCTGCCCACGGCAGTATTGCCAAGGTTACTTGTATTTTTTTTATCCATATATTAGCTCAGGATGCTAGAGTTAAACAATACAGTCATTCAAAGCATAGCGTTCTCGACCTAGAGGGCGCGTTTCCCTAGGGGGTATGGAAGGATTTGAAGAGAGGCTCCGATATTAAAAAATTAAGTTGAAACGTAATATTAACTATAACTTTACTAATTTTGCGGTCATTTTTTCCTCTTTTTTTTTTTTTTTTTTTTTTTAAGTTTTTAGTACAGTTTTCATTTATGCCTCCGAGAAACTCATTTATATTCTAATTTCATAGTCAGTTTCAGCTAACCTAACCAGCCTTAGTTTTGTACTCCAATTATCCGATTGTACTGCTTGTGTTAAACATATAAAGTGGTAATGTAAAGATGGAAACGAACTCATACACTAGCAAATCTACACGTTTTGGAGGCCCATCGCGATGCCTTTTTGGGGGTTTCCTTTGCATAACCTTAACATATTTATGTGCAGTTTTATACCCCTTTGATTTGGGGCCCATTAGAATTGCGACATTTGCAACGTGGTAAATCCATCATTGGCCTCGCACCAGCGTTCAAAGAGGGGTGCAGAGCGTGAAAGTTTGAGCAACCCCTGGCTTAAGGTAACTTTGAACCGTGAGGGGTTACTTAATACTGGTGCATCTTTCTGATGAATGTTTCATATGGATTCATCTCGAAATTCCAAACGAAGGACAATCCGCATCGGTACAAAGGAACAAAATTCAGGACAGAACAAAACAAAAGCAAAACTAAAAGAGCAATATTTCAATTTGTATTTAGAGAAAATGATGACTTTACCGTTTTCATTATATTTGATTTCAAAAGAAACTGTACAACGCGCAATGTTGCCCTCTGCTGGCCATGTTACAGTCTGAGTTTTGTATTTTTTAATATACAAAATAAGTTGGGATACAACTAATGAACTGAATACAACTAATTACATAGTTCCAACTATTCTTAAATTACTGCTTGGAATCTGCATTTGAATGCTGATCTAAAGTTACTGAAGCCTCTCGTAACCAATGGTGGGGCATTCTATACAGTATAATAAACTATATAAGCCTTATAATTGAGATACACCGATTAATCGGCAGGAATCGGTAATCACCCAAAATTGACCACTTGCCGGTACTTTAAAGAAGGCCAATTTTCTGATAAAGCAGCCGAAACTTTGTTTAATTGAAATTACTTTAAATATAGCCAGAACTAGGAACTACGCTGAATGAGATCACAAACAATAAACAAATGTATTGTTCCGCAACAAAAGGTAACATATTATAAATTAATCATATTTATACTTGTATAATATTTATGTATTCATTTTTAAGCAGAAAATATCAAACATTTTAAACGTTAAAAATCAAAATAGTGTAGATCTCTTCTTTTATGCCATCCTTGGAAAGTTAGAATCGGAATTGATCGCTTTTGTGATCTTTTGCATCTTTCGTACATTTTGCTCTTCCAAAATAAATTCCACTCTAGTAAAATATGTCGAGGAGCATTTTCCCGCCTTGAAGAAACACCTAAAGGATGGATATTCAGTCATAAATGCTGTACCGTTTCCATTCTGTACATTGTACTGTTTTCTAATATTTTCTTCTTTGGGAAAAAGGAATTGATAAAATCACCGCAGTGGTTAAGTCGGTAAATCGTAAAGAATAACGGCGTTCGCTTATCCTCCTCCAAGGATTCATTAGACACGGTAATCGGCGCTGGAAATGCAGTTCTCGATTTTCGGTCCTCAGTTCTCGTAAGTTACACATTAGACAAACTATCGTCGCTCCCTCTGCTGGCAAATTGATGAAATCAAAAGACACGTATGCAGAATTTTAGAATGCAGTAGGGGAAGACCGCCTATAGGGGAAGACCCCTAAGAACAGGAGGCCTGTGTCGCTCAATGTGAAGCAAAACAGAAATGCAAAATAGGGCATCGTAAGCTAAATTTAATCAGGAACCGCCCTAGGAGCTTATATTTCCTAAAAATATGAAAATTATTTTTTTTAAAATCATCTTATAAAAAGTTGCAAAAGTCCAATTTAGGCATATATGCGCCTAAATTGAACCATGAGCTTCCTAAATTGGACCGTACCAGGAAAACATAGAATAATTTATATTTGAACTATACAGCTTTTTTCCAGGATTTGCAATAGAATTTCTTTTGCTTCGGCCATCACTTAGGCAGTGTTGATAAACTTGCCGATGGCATTTCATGCAATTTACATGTTTTGTACTTCATACCTATGACAAATATTGCATTTCATTTCATTTCATTTCACACTCCAGGGTCCCCCGTACCTACCACAGCTTCGTGGTTTAACCGGGATAGGGCCCTGAAGAGCGCTCTGTTCTTAATTTTGAACCAGAGCCTAGGGTCGAGCAAACCCTAGGCCCAGCACCCCCAGAGTCAACGTTTCACTTGGAGGACTTTGTAACCACGACATTTTTAACGCCTCCCAGCCCAGCCACCATTAATCAAGACGGTGGATCTTTGATCGGCTGGGATCGAACACGGTCCCTTTGGACACGAGTCCGATGCCTTACCGATCGGGCCACCACGGCCCTGACAAACATTGCAATAACAATTGTTTTGTGTAGTTTCTTGCTTCTTGTGTGACTTTTTCTGCTCTATGCCTTTTTTATACGGTGTTAGAATGATTGCTGAGACAGCCTTCCTTTTTGTTCCTTCTATTTTTTCAAACAAAAGGGATATGTGAGCCGGCTCTACAAAATCATAGTTAGAGTTTGGGCAATCATGTTTTGATGAGAACTATTCGCCGATTCTGCAGAATTTGTACTAATTAAGTCTCTTGTACATGGTGTATCGAACATGTAACCTGTTCACTTTGAGTAGTTTTCTCTGGACTACTTGCCTCTAGTTCTGCTGCAGCCAAGTCAATGTCATTAAACACATGTCAATTAACAGGCCAAACTGTTGTTCTTTGGAATCAACCCAGAGCATTTGCCATGGCCTTAATTGCGGTTTGCCCAAAAGAGTTACCAAACAGTTCTTTTATACGATATTATATAATGGATCTCATTAGATGTTCTCGCATCCATGTATCACATGCTCGATTAAAATATGTAGACGGACAGAATAAATACCACATCTACGTGCATGATGTGCTTAAAGAGAAAGCATTATTATATCGTTCTTGTTAGAAAAGTTTATTGCATCAACGTTCTTTATGTAAGTACTATGACTATCCATTAATAGAAGGACATTCTTTTTACATTGCTTGGCTTAACAGTTTTGATGAAAGGTTGTATCAAGTGTGTAAATTATCGTTTGTGATTCAACATTTTTTTTTTTTTTTTGAATAAGCATATTGCTCACCAGGGAATCTTTTACGATAAGTTCATACATGGAACGTAATCTTTAGAAAATGAGAATGGGGAGCTTGCACTCATGCAGCAAATAACCAGTGTGTTTCTACCACGTTCACCACTCATTACTGATGAAATCTGATGTTAACCTCTATACGTAAATATATTTTGGGACTTTTGGACAGTGAAAATACCGGCTTCATATACATTGAACATTTTAATAGCATATAAATTGTTTCCAAAATATCAAAGAATTTCATATTTTTCTCTCGGTAAACCAGATTAAATGTTATTTAAGTTAATAACTATGTTTAACAACCTGTAACTGCAGCTTAATGGATGAAGAGAAAAAAACCCATACATTTTAAGAAGTTGCAGCTTCTTCTTGATAAAAATGTGCTTCATAAAAAAGTTTACATGAATATCGTGAATAGGTGTTAAAGTATGCTTAAAATATTTTAACTAAGCTATTAAATAAAACGAGTCACTTATTTTATGTTACGATTAATAAAAAGTCTCGTTTAAAATCATATTCTTATATTGGACCACCGGTCCAATATAGGAACATTTTTTCGGTCCAATAAAGGAAAACATGTCATTTTTTATTCTTCAGCTCATAGATCTGTCAAAAACTATCACAACAGCGCATGTAAATACATCGATGTAATCCTTATTAAACACAGGTTATAATACTGTAACAGCATTTCACCTCAATTCACAAGTTTTTGAGTTATCTTTCTAGAAACAAGTCCGCAAAATAAGATTTCTCACGATTTCAACACAAATCAAGCCGTAAATCACGCTAAACAGTTCGAAGACCGGTGAAACTTCATACACATTGATTTTATTCCTAAAACTTCATATTTTTACTGTTAAAATGTAGCACAGATGTCTGTACTAGATTTTAAGCCCGAGGTCCAATTTAAGCAGTGGTCCAATATAGGCGGTCTTCCCCTACAAGACACGTTGAAACCAGTGGTCGGAAGTAGCGCGCTACAAGTAGCGAAACTACTGTAGTAGCTACATTTTTTAGTAGTTTGTAGTGTAGCGCACTACTTTTAAAAAAAAGTAAAGTAGTGAGTAGCGCGATACAAACAAATAGTACTTTGTAGCGACTTCTTTAAACTACTTTTAAATTTGTAATTGAGAAAAATAAATAAATAAATGAATGAAAAAATAAAAAAAAAGAAATTCCTAGTAATATTCCATATCCTAATAAGTTCTTTTATTGATCTAAACCACTTTTCGAATTTTTTCGGTCAATCCTCAAACGGTGTGTGCTTTTCTTTTAAGTTATTTTTTAAAAAGTAGCGAAGTAGCGACAACATTTCAACAACAAAAGTAACGAAGTAGCGACAAAGTAGTTTGTAGTCGCTACATTTTAATAAAAGTAGTTGTAATTGTAGTTAACTACATTTGTAACAAAGTAGTTGTAGTTGTAGTTCGCTACAAAAGAAATGTAGTTTTTCCAACCACTGGTTGAAACCATAAATGTAATATAATAAGATAAACAAAAAGCCTTCATTGAACGATTGGTAAACCTCAAAAATAAAGGGGCATAAGCTGTTTGCTGCACATAAAAGAAAGACATCCTTCGCTGATTGATTGAAATTTAGTTTTTTTTTTTTTCGAAAATTTTACCGTGAACATTTTCTTATTAGCATTTCACTCAGGATTTTCTTTTTTTTTTCTTTTGACTGCTTGGCTGTATAATTTGGGTGTGCTGCTTCATTTTTCCAATTGTACCGTAATTTGATGTGCAGTCATACTCACAGTACACACATGCCATGAGGACCAGTTTTTACGGTAGGCCACCATTCACACGAAGAAAAGAAAAGGACAGAAGATAGAAAGTACACTCATGCCAGAGGCGGGATTCAAGCCCAGAGTCGCACCATCCGTGTCAAACTTCTCCAAACACTAAGAAAAAAGCCGCCATTACAAGCAATTAAATGGGCAATTAGTTTGAAAGAGAGAGAGAGTTTCATTTATTGGTGGTAACTATTTAAATTAGTTAAAATAATTCCAAAACTCATGAGTGACTTGTGCCATTTCTGTCAGAACGACCCCTTCCCAAGTAGCATCAACCCATCGGATATTGCTCGGCCGATCATCGAACTCCTCGTAAACTGACCCCGTAACGCACGATGACATCGTTCCGATCAATATCCGAGCACGGTTTTCGTTGAGCTACTTTTCATCAGAAAGCAATATCCTTCCGATCAACTTTCCCGATGAAAATAAGCCGAGCATCCAAAATTGATCCTAAATTCATCGGCACGGGACTGCACTACTCGTAAATTGCTCCAAATCTCATCGTATTTCAAGCAAAACTCATCGGATTTTACTGCTCGGATTCTGTTTGGCCGATGAGAACTCATCGACTTCCCGATGAGAACTCATCGAATCCGATCATCGGCCGATGATAATTTCATCGGGTTTCGATGAATGACCGATCATCGGCCGATGAGATTATGCTGCTAGGGTTTGTTTTGGAATTAATAATCGCAGCAGTGTTAAAGAAGCGGAGGAGCGTTAATTGAAACTTATCGACGATGAATAGTGTCGGACATTCAAAAATGTCAGACAGTAAAGCTTGAGACTAATAAAATTAGATTGTGGCCAGTAAACCCAGTAAAGTTAGTGGCCACTTTGGAGTTGGTGGCCACTTTGAACCAAGTTCCAAAATTATAATTCTACTTCACTTTATTCTGTATTCTGTCATATTACACTACGTACTTGAGTAACTAAATTAGTATATACAAAAGAAAAATGTTTAAAAAATACTTACAAACCTTTCTGAAAACGAAAATTATTTATTTTAAAATTCAAATAATAAAACATTATGCAAATAAAACAAAACTAAAAGCACCTACGTAGTTGAAGTTGAAAAAACATATAATTTAATTTGCTGATTAATCATAAATTTCGCCTTCTTGGTTACTTTCCCAACAAAGTTTCATTGCATCTTCTGGTTTGAAATTACGTATTAAGATGTTTTGTACAGCAGATGGGTCGATTTTCTCTCCAAGTTAACATTGACAGCCAGTGACGATGATGATGGCCATTTACTTTTCATAATTGGGACGATACATCCGCAGTTAGCATTTTTGTTCAAAAAAAAAAGTAGGTCGCCAGTTTGGCGACCAACATAACGTCTTGTAGTCACCAAAAATAATTTTTACGACCGCTAGTCTCGACCCGTACCAGATAGTGAAGAAAAATTCAACTTCGCGAGGAAAAAAGAAAATAATTTACTTAAATGAAGAAGGGGAAGCATTATATCGATGATTATTCATGTCGGCTAGACAGGAGACATTTTTCTTTTCTTTCGAGAAAATTAAACGTCTGAAAAATGGAAAGCGTGACTTTTTTACGTGAGAAAAGGAAACGCTAGAAGTGAAAACATTTCTCCTTTGTCGTTATATTGCAACAGACTGTAAAATAATTAATTTAAAGTATTTTGCCAAAATAAACTGCTTTACCGTTTTGATCATTCAACGAAATGCAGAGTTGATGAACAGGGGGCAGCCAAATTGCCCTTAACTTTGACCAAATTATGAAAAAAAAATCTTAATGTTATTTAAATGGATTTAAAACACCACTACTTCGGTTAACTTTCAATCGCGTGGGTCAACTTTGCACCCCCTTTTTTTGGCTGCGAAAGAAACTTTACAAGCAGGGCTGAGGAGTCCAACATAACCAACTCCATCTCCGACTCCGACTTCCGAAATTTTTGAGCCTGCGATTCCAACTCCTTTACCCAGAAAACAATCAGACTCCACACTGTGAAAAATGAATGTTGTTTTTACAGTATAATACAGCTAATTTTATAGTAATAAACTGTAAAAAAAATCGCTTTTACAGTAATAAACTGTAAAATTTCTACTTTTACAGTACTAAACTGTAAGATTGCTAATTTTACAGAACTAAATTGCAAAATTACTAATTTTACAGTTTATTACAGTGCATTTTACAGTTTTAAACTGGAACCTCTGGCTGCCAGTATTACACTGTTGTTTTTAGTTTAATACAGCCAACTGTTACGGTAATAAACAGTAAAATTGCTAGCTTTACAGTAAGAAACTGTAAAATTGCTAGCTTTACAGTTTATTTCTGTGCATTTTAGTTTTAAATTGGAACCTAGGCTGCCAGTATTATACTGTAAAAACAACAGCTCATTTTTTGCAGTTTAACTCTTACTCCTTAGCAGGGCCGTCGACAGGTTTCATGGGCCCCTATGCAACTTTTTGTGGGCCCCCCCTCCCCCAAACCTTTACTTAAACTTCCTACAATTATTTTCCACATAAATAGCGTAAATTTTGTCAAAGGACGTAATTTTATCTGTTTAACTGAAAGTTTTCGTAATAAAAGAAAAAAAAAACGAAAAGATTTGCGATACTTTTTTTTTATTTTAAAGGAGTTTTCAACTTTTAGGGCCGCAGCTGCAACCAAAGATTCGGTTGCTAGTCGTAGCATAATAATTATACTCCACCTTAATTTTAGGAGTGCATGCGGAGCCTTTGCTATCTCTCTCATCGTTTCTATCTCCTATTCTTTTCATAATTCTTTTCTTTTCTTTATCTTCTGTGTCTTCTTCTTGTCCTCTTTAATCTTACTTCTTCTGTCCTCTTCATTAACTGCTAGTATCTCCGTATTATCTGTAAGCTCTCATCTCTCTTCTTCTTTCTCTTTCTTTTCTCTCTAACGATCTTCTTCTCTTTCTTCTCTTTCTTCTTTTTCTTCTTTTCTTTTTTTTTCTTCTCTTTTCTTTCTTTTCTTTCTTTCTTCTTCTCTTCTTTTCTTCTTTCTTCTTTCTCTTTTTCTTCTTTCTTCTTTCTTTCTTCTTTTCTTCTTTTCTTTCTTCTTTCTTTTCTCTTCTTTCTTCTTCTTCTCTTCTTTTCTTCTTTTTCTTTTCTCTTCTTTTCTTCTTTTCTTCTCTTTCTTTCTTTCTTCTTTCTTCTTCTTTTCTTCTTTCTTTCTTCTCTTTCTTCTTTTCTCTTTTTCTTTTCTTTCTTCTCTCTTCTTTCTTCTTCTCTTTTCTTTTCTCTTTCTTTCTTCTTCTTCTTTTTCTTTTCTTCTTTCTCTTTCTCTTCTTTTCTTCTTTTCTTTCTTTTCTCTTCTTCTTCTTTCTTTTTCTCTCTTCTTCTTTTTCTTCTTATCTCTCTTTTCTTCTTTTCTTCTTCTTCTCTTTTCTCTCTATCTCTTTCTTCTTCTTTCTTCATCTCTCTCTTCTTCTCTTTTCTTTTGTCTCTCTTTCGTTCTTTCTCCTTCTTCTCTCTCTTCTTCTCTTTCTTTTCTCTCTATCTTCTTTCTCTTTATCTACTTTCTTCTTACTTTCTTCTATCTTCTTCTCTTCTCTATTCTCTCTTTTCTTTACTCTTTCTCTCTTTCTCATCTTTCTTCTCTTCTTCTCTCTTCTTTCATCTTTCTTCTTTTTTTCTTTCTGCCTCTTTCTCTCTTTCTTGTTCTCTTTTATCTTTTTCTTCTTCTTCTCTTCTTATATCTCTCTCTCTTCTCTTTCTCTCCTTCTTTTCGCCTCTTTATTGTCTCTTCTCTCTTCTGTACTTCTTCTCTCTTCGTCTCTCTTTCTCTACTCTTTCTTCTTTTCTGCTTCTACTTCTTCACTTCTTTCTCTACTCTCTATCATTCTTCTTTATCTCTTTTCTCTTCTTCTCTTTCTTCTCTTTCTTTCTGTCTCTCATTCTTTTCTCTTATTTCTTCTCTACTCTTCATTTTCTCTCTCATTCTCTCTTCTCTCTTCTCTCTCTTTCTCTTCTTTTCTTTCTCTTTCTTCCTCTCTTTCTTCTTTCTCTTCTTCTATTATCTTACTCCTTCTCTTCTCTTTATTTGCTTCTATTTCTCTTCTTTCTTCATCTTCTTTCTTTGCTTTCTTCTCTTTCTCTTCTCTTTTCTCCTTATCTTCTACTCTTCTTCTTCTCTCTTTCTCATCTCCTATCCTCTTCTTCCTACTCTTCTTCTCTCTTCTCTCTCTTTCTCTTTCTTCTTTTAGTTTCTCTACTCTCTCTCTTTCTTCTTTCTTTCTCTCATCTCTTCTCTCTTTTCTTTATTCTTCTTTTCTCTTTTCTCTCTTCTCTCTTCTTTCTCTTTCTCTCTTTCTCTTTTTTTCTTCTATTTCTTCTCTCTATTCTCTCATCTCTTTCTTCTTCTTCTCTTCTCTTCTCTCTCTTCTTTCTTCTTCTATTCTTACTTTTTCTTTTTCCTTCTTACTCTTTTCTGTCTCTCTCCTGTTCTCTCTTTTCCCTTGTTCCTCTCTCTTTTGTCTCGTCTTCTCTCTCTCGTCTTTTCCCTTTCTATCTCTTTTTCTTTCTCCTTCTTCTTTCTCTCTCGTCTCTTCTTGCCTCGCCCCCTTCTCTCTTCTCGTTCCTGTCTTCTCGTTCTTTCTTCTCTCTAACTCTTCTCTCTCGCTCTTCTTTTTCTTCTCTTCCGTACTGCTATTCTCTTCTTCTTTCTCTTCTTCTCTCTCTTTTTCTCTTATTCTTGTGCTCATCTTCTCTCTCTTCTATCCTTTCTCTTTCTCTCAATCTTTTTCTCTCTTTCTTTATACTACTTTTCTCTTCTACTTTCTTCTTATCTCTTTTTCTTTTCTGCTCTTTTTTTTTTTTTTTTTTTACTTTTCTCATTCCTTCGCTTTTCTGACACTGCAACTCTAAACTCTAGTCTTGACTGTGGGCTATGACGTATGCGCTTATACCCTTGTTAGAACCGAATCAACAAGTGGACTCTTTTTTCCAATCAAAAATCAAAATTAGTCATTTGCATCAGGTATTCCTAACTAAGGGCTCAAGGTGTTAGGGGGCTGTTGCATCTTTTTAAGGACAATTTTTACGATTGGTGGGATATCTGGTTGCTTTGACAGTTGCTCAGAAAGACTAGACATTCTTATGGGCTAAGTAAAACCGGAGACAGATAATCATGTACACGCCTCCTCGTCTGCGAGTATACCGGTGGTTCGGTCACTATCACTCACTGCATAGTTAGTAAAGCAATAAATTAACTTAATTAATTAATCCGACAACCTGAACAAAGGGCCATCGACCAACACACTGTCATCATGTGACAGTTGACTAAATAACGTACTCAAAGGGTTCTACGGATTCAGGGCTCGATCGACAGGTTTCATGGGCCCCTATGCAACTTTTTGTGGGCCCCCCCTCCCCCAAACCTTTACTTAAACTTCCTACAATTATTTTCACATAAATAGCGTAAATTTTGTCAAAGGACGTAATTTTATCTGTTTAACTGAAAGTTTTCGTAATAAAAGAAAAAAAAAAACGAAAAGATTTGCGATACTTTTTTTTATTTTAAAGGAGTTTTCAACTTTTAGGGCCGCAGCTGCAACCAAAGATTCGGTTGCTGGTCGTAGCATAATATATACTCACCTTAATTTTTAGGAGTGCAGGCGGAGCCTTTGCTTCTCTCCCCCCCCCCCCACACACACACACTCCTCTACCTAGATTTTTCGTACGTAAGAGAAAAATTCGCGCTCTTACTTTTCCGATGAATTGTAAATACAATTCATTCAGCATTTTTAAAAGCTTTCGTGTGTCGTTTTCGCTGATAAGTGATAACATGACCTAATTGCGGGATGGGTATTAGAATGTTGCAATGACCTCTTTTTAAATGGGGTGTAGAGTAGACTAGTCCCGATTCCAGGGGATCCGGGGGATTGTCCCCCGGGAGAAATTTTGAAAAATTGATACAAAATTCGGCATTTTGAAGCCTTATATGAAGTAATAAGACGGAAAAATATGACAAAAAAGAGGTAAACAGAGACTCTTGAAAAGTTATACATTCGGTAAAAATTAAATTGGTTTGAGGTTCAACAAATCGTTGACATTAATCGACTAGGAATAAGAGCAAGAGAGAAGAGGGAACGGAGAAAAAATACTACATCTGAAAAATTGTTGAAATGTGACATATTTAACGAAGTTATTTTTGGAGTAAAACTAACAATTTTGTGTAATCTAATGGTTAAGAATACTTCCTTTCACCCTAGAGATCGAACTCGAAATCCAATATGGGAGAACTCTTTCCAAAAAAAGAAAAAAAAAAAAAAAGAAAAGGTAAAGGGGAAAAAAATAGTCATGCAAAACACATTCATTAAAATTATAAAAACACAGTTAAAGCAAAAAATAGTAAACAACGATATAAATTAAAATTGTATTTATAATTTTTACATTTTTATTTTTATATAATTATTGTTACACTATTATTATTTTTGCATAAATAGGGTTTTCACGTAAATAGAGTAAATAGGGTAATAGGGTAATAGAGTAATAGGGTAATCACGTAAATAGAGTTTCCAACTTTAGGGCCGCAGCTGCAACCAAAGATTTGACGGAGCCTTTGCTTCTTCCCCACCCCTCCTCCCTAGATTTTTCGGAAAAAATTCGCTCTTACTTTTCCGATGAACACAATTTACTGTTCCGTAAACACAATTCATTCAACCTTTTTTTTCTCCATTACAAGTTGATGCCAGGGCGGACTTAGACTTAAAGGTGTTTTAAACTGTTACAGACCCCTTTGCATTGACGAAAACTTAAGTAGCAAACCTACTTTTTTTTTTTTTACTTTGTGTCTTTTTCGTTGATAACAGCCCCCTGTGTTGTTTCCTTGTGTTTATAATGCTGTTTTTTTTTTTTTTTTTTTTTTTTTGACGTAATAACGGGGTGGGTAACAGAAGAGAGAAGATCGATGCAATGACCTCTTTTAAGTGTGATTCAGATTGGACTATTCCCAAATTCAGGGGGTCCAGGAGATTGTGCCCCGGGAGAAATTTTGAAATGAATAAAAAAATTCTGCATTTTGAGACCTTATATGAAGTAATTAAGGCGGAAAAATATGAGAAAAAAAGAATAAAAAACTCTCGAAAAGTTATACATTCGATCAAAATAATAATGGTTTGCGGTTCAACCAATCGTTGACATTAATCGACTATTGATAAGAGCAAGTGAATAGCCAGAAGGGAGAAAAAATATATGGGTGATTCTACAAATACGGGAATATTTCCAACATGTAGATTTCAAAAAAAATAATTTAAAATTAAAAATCTGAAAAAAATCAGCAAAGCACTTGATAAGTTACGTAATTAAAATAGAATACCAGCAGAGCTTAAATGTTTGTATTTTATTGTATTTTTGGATTTTTATTGTTTTGAAGGCATATGTGAATGATAAAAAGGACATGTGGATGACACACTGGGTATGTGAATATAACACAGTAAGTATGTGAATAACACAAACACAATAGGTATATTAATGAAATTTTTTAACCAGTAAACTGTTAGACATAATTTTTAAACATTGTACTGTCATAGTTTGGCTTTTGATTCATCCACGTGTCTTATATTGGGGCATGTGAATGACAATAGCAAAAGGGCATGTGAATGACAAAACACAAGTAATTGTGTTCTCAAAAAGTCATATCTGAATATTTTTCGGCTTCACTTCGAATTAGAACCCACAAATGTAAGCCTTATGATTATTCATTATCAAAATTTATTTACATGTACATTTTATATGCATTCTGTGGGGCAGGTTAATGACAAAGATAAAAAACACTTGCCTTGAAAGTTGAGTTTAGCTTGCTTTTTAACCGACTTCAAAAAAGGAGGAGGTTCTCAATTCAAAGCGTATACTTTTTTTTTTTGTTTGTTCGCACATAACATCTGATCTACTGAACCGATTTGAACGATTTTTTTTTTTAATCGATAGAAGATGGTGTAACTTAGGTACCATGTACTCATATGACGATATTTGTTCACTAGAAAAAAAGTTATGATCGAAAAACTAACATTTCATGGTCATTTAAAACAATATGTGTTATTGTAAATCCGTAACTCAATGAGCGACCCGATGGTCAAGTGGTTTTGCGCGTCAGGTTGAAGTTCCTGATGGAATGAGATCGAGTACAGGTCTGCAAGGATTTTTTTGAACAGCTACATGGTTTTTTAACTATATTTTGATTTTTTTAAGTGCATTTACACTAAAAAGAATGAAATAAAATATTTTTGGAAAAAAAAATAGAACCGACTTCAGTTGGAAATTGCTCTAAAAAGTAAAAAATAATTCTTTTCTTTGAACACCATCGAAACTACTTTTAAACATAAGTTTTGAAGTCGGCGCAAAAACAATGTATAGATTCATACGCAACTGCAATTCAACTATAAATATAAATTTTAATGGATTCATTTCATTGATTACCACACATTCGTGTAATGGTACAAATATTCTGCTTTTAATTTTCAATGGTTTCTCTGAAAAATGTTGGCAAAATATGGTTAAATATCATTTTACCTATCGTTTTTGCGCCGACTTCAAAACTTATGTTTAAAAGTAGTTTCGATGGTGTTCAAAGAAAAGAATTATTTTTTACTTTTTAGAGCAATTTCCAACTGAAGTCGGTTCTATTTTTTTTTTCCAAAAATATTTTTATCAAAAAGTAATTGCAGAACAGCAAAATTAATCCTCATCCAGGAATAAGAAAGTTCCATGTTTTATTTTAAGATGTGTTGCCAGATTTTGAAATAAAACATTTCAGAGAAAAATATCTATACTTTTTAGACATGTGGATGACTGATAATCGCTGGGACAAAGTTTAGATTAACTTTTAGAGACATTATTTTCATATTATTTTGCTTTTTTTTGTGATTTACATCTTGCACACATTCATATTTATAAATAAAAAACTCTTGAGAAAAAAATCACTTATTTTTTAAAAATTTATATTCCACTGATTGTAAAAATTGCACCTATGGGACAGGGCATGTGGATGACATTTCAATCTAATATCCTTTTTTTAAAATGAATAATAATTAAATATTGACGTTGTTGATAACGAAAATTACAGAACAAAAGACGCATAAAAATATTCCCAAAATAGTTTTTTATTAAGTTAAAAACAAAAAGAGCAATCAGTATGGAACACAAATTTGCCCATTTTTGTAGAATCACCCATATCTGAAAAATTCCTGAAATGTGGCATATTTCACAAAGTTATTTTTAGAATAAAACTAACAATTTCATGTGATCTAACAGTTAGGAATACTTCTTTTGATCCTAGTGACAGAACTCGTTGTCCAAATTATGGGAAGAAATTAATCACTCTTTTCAAAGATAAAAAAAGGTCAGACTATCTGAAAAATTCCTGAAAATTGGCATATTTCACAAAGTTATTTTTAGAGTAAAACTACCACTTTCATCTTATCTGACGGTTAGGAATACTTCTTTTAACTCGACTGACAGAACTCGTTGTTCATAATATGGGAAGAAATAGATCACTTTTTCTAAAAAATAAGTGTAAAAAGGCAAAGGAAAGAAAAAGTTATGCAAAACACACGCATTGAAAGAAATAATTAAAGCAAAAAATAGTAAACAGCGATATAAATTAAAATTATTGCTAAAAAACTGAGAAGGGGCCATATCAACCTCTCTCTTTTCTTGCCCGAAAAATACAAGTGGTATCAATTTCAATTTATATTATTATTTTTTGTTAACAAAATATAGTATTGAAATACAAACACACAAACATAAAACTTACCGGAAAGATATGTTTGTACACTAAGCTGAGGGATTTTGTATGAGCAAGAAGATAAATGTAAATGTTCCTGGTGATAGTAAATGTTATAGCGGGACCTCCGTGACTTGCACACCTCTTCCCTCGCGCGATTTTTCCCGGGGGCCCTGGTTATGGTAATCAGTGAAAAATAATCTCAGAAAATGAACTCGAGGACAGCTGGATCAAAAGTGTCCATCTAATTCCACGACAATTGGCCAGTCATCATAAGTTTTGCTCCTTTTTTAAAAGGTATGGGAAAATAAGAAGTCTTTTGTTGTTCAGTTGATCTGGACATCTGTAATAAATGACTGCAATAAAAAGCCTGTTTACGGAAATCTGGTAGCGAAAACCTTACAACAGCATGGCAAATTTGCAAAGTCGCCCGACAGGAACCAGTCTGAGTTCCCTGAGTTCATTCAGAACTGGCGACTACATCAAAGGTAATCAAATGACAGACCAGCAGGGATAGTCCCAGTGGGATTAGTATTCCTGGAACTCTAACAGTGGCTCTGTGACCTCCCAGAAAGTTCTCGGAAGTGAGTCTTTTAAAGGGACAATAGTGGTTTCTTGCCGTCAGATAAAGAAGGCCGAATTTTACTTGAGCAAAAAGAGGAGAAATAGCTTGTGATGGTTTTATCAGTAGCGAAGCAAAAATATATTTAAAAGAGCTGAAATTGGTGAATTTTTTAAATAAAATATCTTATTTAACTTTTTTAAGGCATGAAAAACAATGAAATTTTTTAAAACACAGTTAAATGATTGTTTTTTAGCGCAGGAAAAAAAATGTGCGGTGATATTCGGAACGATAATGCTAAATTTGGCGCCCCTTTAGTGTGGCAAAAGAAAAAGAAGTTTTAGTCACAATCTCCCACAGAAATATCCTAGCTTCTTAAATGAATATTTTTAATACACATAAATGCTTGTTTCTTAACTTCGGAAAAACAAAATCTGTCATGATACTCAGAACGATAAGGCTGAATTGAGCAGCCATTAGCGAGGCGCCCACATGCGGTGTAAGTGTTGCGCGCGAGTTTACGACGAGACTTTGCAGGGGGGGGGGGTCATATCACAAATGTGACAATTGCTAGGGGCCCTGAAAGGAATGTTCTACAAATGCTTACTGTAAGAGCAATGGACAAAGGGGCTCCATAATCTCCAAATCCACCACTGTACAACAATGGCTTCAAAAGGATAAAAAAGGGAAGTATATTTTGCATTTATAACTTTTATTTATCATCTCAATATCCATTTTCGTGGGCATTTTCAACATTTAAAACTATCTTCAGATACATCCATGGGCATTCCGAAAGTAGATTGTAGTTGTACTTTTTGAAAAAAAAAAAAGTTGCAGCTATAGTTAACTATATTTTTAATGAAGTCATTGTAGTTAACTACAAAAAAATTTCTGACCACTGCTTGAGTAATGAAGCAAAATTTTTAAAATTCCAAATGTCTGTCTAAACATTAATAAGTTGTTAGAGGATGGAGTGTTGTAGGGGCGAGGGCCTGTTACAATATCTGGTCCTGGGGTTTACGGATTGACGTGGGGGCCCTGATACTAAGTAAGCTCCCCTCCCCCAAGAAAGAACGGATAAATCAGTCACATACTTATAATAGAGAATAGAAATCAATGAAACACTACGTTTACGAGTCAATTTCATTGCGATGGAAACCCTGGATTAGGGGCCCCTAAGAATAATGTTACTCCGGGGCCCCACCTTGCTTTATTCAAGTACTGGATGCCACAAATGTGAAATAAGCAAGACTGATGTGAAGCATCCTGGGAAAAAGTTTAATAAAGCTAATCAATAGAAAAATAAAGAATAGTTAAAGAAATCAAAATCTGCAAACCAAAAAAAAAAAGCCTTGATTTTCTCCCCTTTCTTTCTCATTTGGGGGCCCTTAATGGCATGGGGGCCCTTGGCAATCGCCCACAAACCGCCCTGGATAATCCAGGCCTGCAAGGGCACACACACCAAGGTGGAAACTTTCCAAGCCCA
This sequence comes from Uloborus plumipes, assembly GCA_038373865.1. Taxonomy (NCBI): domain Eukaryota; kingdom Metazoa; phylum Arthropoda; class Arachnida; order Araneae; family Uloboridae; genus Uloborus; species Uloborus plumipes. The sequence goes on along the minus strand of JAXGGA010002452.1, from coordinate 93,750 downwards.
TCAGTTCCAAGAAAAGTCGAAAAGCCAGGGAAAAGGGGGGTTTCGTTCCTTTTAAAAAGAAGCTCTAATAGATGTGAGCTGTGCTGAAAGTAGGGTCTGAGAAAAGGAACTAATGAAATTTCTCATTTTTAATGTGGAGCGTTGAACATTTGTAAGTAATTTTAGACCCTCAATGGCTAACCCATTAAAAAAAAAAAAAAAAAAAAAAAAAAAAAAAAAAAAAAAACGGAAATTTTTCGTTTGATATTAATTCTTCAGGCCCGCTTCGCGGGCCTCCTGACCTCTCACGGGCCCCTATGCAATGCATAGGCTTGCCCCCCCCTCTCGACGGGCCTGACCGGATTACCTATAGAAATAACCCGACAAAGGTAATCCGACAAAGTCAAGTAGCTGTACCTTTCCATTCATGAGAAATTTTTGTTGTCTGCGGCGTCCAGTTATTCATAACTTGAGTGAAAAAATCGTGGGAAAGGGTTAGACATTCCCATACGCCTTCCATGGTGGTCTGATCTAGATCTTAGTCTGATCCATATAATAGTGGAAGAAACTAATAATAGCCAATAGCTTCCATAAATAATGACAGATGTTAAAGAACACTATCTTAACTCTTTATACCAAGATAAGCTTCAAGTCCTTCTCACAACTTTAAAGGGACTGACTTCCACGAAACCATCAAGGATCCAAGGCACCGTCAAAGCTGAAACACCACCTTGAGCGTCAACTCGGGAGCCGGCTCTCAAGGGAATCATGCCCACCGTAGGTCAGCTTAAACTGTAGAATCAATGGAATCAGAACTGTATTCCGGGCTTCGGCTACATCTAAACAACTACAGCGGATTGTCAGTGTTGCAATTAAAAAAAAAAGGAAGTAAAAACAGAGAGAGGGCTAATCTGAATCAGAGTCGAGGGGGAGGGGGGACTGTACTGTAACATTTATTTTAAAAAATGTCATGTAAATGTTTCTTTACAAAATAATAAAAAGAAATTGCTAAAGAAAAACATCAATTAAATTTGCCAAACAACTTTCAAGTATCAGCTACAAGTATTGTTTTATTATGCAATTTTATCATCTTTTTTCGTTCAAATTGCTTTTTTCAAAGATACCTTAAGCAACGTAAATTAAACAGATTTTGTCCTTTCAGGGCCCCTTGTTTGACCATGTGTGTCTAGGAAGGTCTTATGGATAAAATCAGACCCTATTTATTGCTTAAAAGCAGTTTCCAAGGAAAAGGGGGTGGGGGCTTGCTATCAGGAAGAGAGGTTGCTTCCTTGTACCGAGACTGTCTCTGTGTTAAAAAAGTGGGAACTTGGAACAGTTTACTGGAAGAGGCGGTAAGGAGCAATGGAGTAGATAGCTTTAAGAGGGCCATTGATCTTCATTGGGGTCTTTAATTTGAGTAGGACCAGCCCAGTTGGGCCCAGAGCCTGCTGCTGGTCGTCGCATTTGTATTGTATTGTATTGTATTGTGTCCCGTCTTTTCCTACAATGGTTACATTTAGGAAATTACATTTTTTCTCGTTTGAAAATAAGGTATGCATCATTTGACGAACAATTTAAAAATAAAAATTTCCCTTAAAAACTAGGGGGGCAAAATAATAACTCTGCCCCTGGACCAAAAAAAGTAGGGGGGCACTTGCCCCCCTATGCCCCCCTAGATTACGCCACTGCAACAACTTCGTTAATATTTTCAATAACATTGCTTGTCAAGTGGGAAAACGTTCTTTTCATTTTCTCAAAAATCCCGTAAGCATAAGCAACACATGAAAAAATGCAAATAGTAGTTTGAATTACGCCAAAAATGCGGTTAAAAAAAAAAAAAAAAAAGAACTGCTCCTAGTTAGGACCCCTGCACTTTTTGAAAAAGAGATGTAAATAATGCCTAAGGAATTAAATCCAAAACTTCCAACGTACAAAACAAGTGCTTTTGCTACTCCACATGTCGGTGCCACAACTAATTTCGTTAGATTTTAATAGATTTAAAAATCAGTATACACAAACTTTTCCCAATATAGCCCACAGTTAGCCCTGAATAACTTTTATATGCAACCGCTCTTTTCATCTATGTATCTTAAGCACATTGTTCTTTTTGAGAAAATTCCACTGTTTTATTAGTCATTACCGAAACATTTTTGCAGAATTAATTTTTTTTGACACTTTCTTCCTCTATGATATATCTACAAACATAAATTAAATTATTTGGTATTAATAGATCTGTGTGTTATACATGTTCTGAACTGGACTGTAGATGAGTTTTAGATATTGAAACATCAAAAAAAAAAAAATAAATAAATAAATAAATAAATAAATAAATCTTAAAATAGTATGAAATTCTCAGATCATAGGGTTTTGTTTCTCATCTCCATTCTCCGTTCCAAAATCCCTGTGAGTGCAATTTCGTGACACCGCAATGTATAATGGTTTGTATAATTTGTGGTTTTTTCTTCTGCTACTTGAGCATGATTAATGGAGAGTTGGTTAGTTTTCTTTCTTTTTGCAATTCAGATCTCAGACACCAACATAAACATCAGAATTCTTCACTTTTGAGAGTACTACACTGTCAAACCTCGTGAATTTGAACATGCTTAAAACGATTTACAGCTTTTTCAACTACACATACGATCCACGAGACCACCCTATGGTTTCTATTGTATGGTTTTAAAGAGCTGATTTTAAAGATCTCTTGGAGTTTGTTGTATAACAATATTCAACAGTACTATGCTCAGCATATTGTATCTAGGAAAAGGCAACACTCCCAGCATATTTCCCCCTTTCTCATTTTGAGCTGTTTATGCAATGTAAGTACAAATAATTATATGAAATGAAATTAAATATTAATTATAATGTCAAGTCTTCTGCTGTTATTGTAATATGGACATTACAGAAAAATGAAACATTTGCCCCACTTTTTTTCTTTGTTTTATTTGTCATCTTCCTTTGAACTTTTGTCTTGAGTTCGATTGTAGTAAAAGAAAATTTACATGCTCACTCAGAAGAAACTTTTCTTTCAGCCCACCATAAAACGGGTGAGGAGAAGCCAACTGCGCCCCTGGCTTTGAGAATTTAATGCATTTACACATGTATAGGCACATTTTTATCTTTCATAATTTTTGAGTGCTTTGAGTATTTAATACCCCTTGTGGAAATTTTTTAAAAGGTACCTGGTTTCTCTCATGAAAATTTTGAAGTTTATCTTAAAATGAAAATATGTCTTGTTATATATAAGAGATATTCTCGAAGTCGGGTGACTACATGGGCGGATCCAGAAATGTTCCAAGGGAGGGGCGATTGATTATCTTTTCACTACTTGCCCATTTTTTTCGCCATGCACCCTTTTTGACAAATGTTAATTACAAATGTTTTGGTCTTCCATTTCGAAAAATTTCCAGATCAGAGCCCCGAATCCCCGCACCCTTTCCCTTAATATCATCAAAGGTCAACTAAAATTGCCTTTTTTAAACTTCAAAATCCAAAAAACTGCTGGAGAAAAGTCCCTCAAGGGAGGGGCGATCGCCCCCATCGCCCCTCCCTTGTATCCGCCCTTGGGTGACTAGCACTAGGGTTTACCTTCAGTGGGAAGAAGGTTTAGTTCTTATAGTTCTTACGTAAGGGAAAAATAAAATATTTTGTGTTAAAAATTAAAAAAAACTGAAGAAGACAAAAACAGCAAGTGGATTTTTTTTGGTTAGGGGAACACCTGTTTCAATGCTACGTTTTAGTGTAAGGGCTAATAGATACTTTATATTTTTGTTAGATTGAGCCTTAGGCTCCTCCCCCTTTTGGTTAGAAGGATTCTTCTGTATTCTTTCTTCACATTTTGATTTGTTTTATTTACTTTAGTTTGAGATTTTGTGCATATTTTTGTGTACCCTTTTGCCACTGATATCAATTTTTGACAGCTATTTCTATATAGCTATTTTTTTCTATTATTTGTTCTTTTTTGCTGTTTTTATTATGCCTTAAATCAATGAATTTTGTAAGTTTCATATAAAAAACAAATTTCATTTAAAAAAACATTTGAAACTTTTCAAGAAGGTAGGTTAAGTTTGTCCACAGGAAGATGCTCGAGTGATCTTCAAGGTATTTAGGTGGAGATGTGTGCCTATGCTCTTGGGTGGCTTTGGCACCCCTTTTTCCAAAAAAATGCTTTTCTTTATTGGATGCATTGTCTACAATTTGAGGTATATCTCTTTCGAATTCTATTTCTGACTTTTATTCCATTGATAGAACTTCTTGATCTAGAACACTTTGTTCCTCTGAGAATTAAAAAGCTATTCTAAAAGAGAAGATTTCTAACAGTTTGCAAAAACTTTCAAGTTTTGTTTCCAAATAATTTCCTATTAATAATAGTTGTTAATTTTTCTAATGTTGCTTTTAACAGCTCTCAAAAGTAACTGTCTAAAATATTATGATAGTGTTGTTGTGGCTATTAAATCCTTTTATATGTTTATTGCCTCTCTTTAAAAAAAATTTTAAGTTTTGTGCCGCATCTTTTACTCAATATTCTATTTGACATATTGTGTATATAGCTTCTAATATTACAATAACTTCAATTCAAAAAATTCCGAAACCTGTTTTTACTAACATTATTAGTTGTGTGAAGAATTTAATAAAAGAAAAGGGTAAATTTTATTTGTTTAACACATAATAACTAAAAATGGCTGGTTTTCATTTTAATTATTTTTGAGACAAATGTTAGTATTGTACAAAATTTAAAAAATGGAGAGAGAGAATTCTTAAAATGCAGATGACATTTTAAAATGACTTTATTGCAATCATGAGTTTTCAAATGATAATTTATTTATTACAAAGTACATTTTCAGACAAAGCATCACAAAAAAATTATATTACACAAATTTTAATGCAACAATTCTATTTTTGAACAAGAATTTAGTTTATAAGAGAATAGTTTCAGTTCATTTCAGAAATATCAGAATCTTTCTAGTACAGTTCTTTAGTGATCACTGTCGTCTAAGTATTCATGCGAGTTGAATTTTCCAGGAGTATAAGGAGTGCGACCATAGTTGTGAGGCACGTCGGACAGGTTTAGTTTTGAGTGGAATCTTGAAGATGGCTTTAAAATAATAAAAATAAGTTAATTGTTTCATTAATAGTATGAATAAAGCTATTTAATTATTCTTAATTTATATTTTCAAAGAAAACAATCATTTTGAATAATATGTTAATACAAAATTAAAATTTGCAATTAAACAATGAAGGTTGGCTTGTTTTTTAAACAACCGGTTTCTCTTTGACATTATATCTACCAAAAAGCATGTAGGTAAACTCAATAACACCTTGGTCATGGATAATTCGGACATTCAGGGTTGTTCTTAAATCACCCGTAGGAATAGAGAGAGCTTAGACAGAACTACTCACTCACTAGTACATAGTTCTGCCGGAGCAAGCAGTATTTGTCTTCACTTTTTGAGGAAGAGCTGCAGTGCATTTTCAGATACATTGCTGTTGTGCTAAATTGAAAACTGGTTACCAAAGTGAACAATTTTACAGGATTCCTGTTTAATTATATTGAAAGTTTCGGGTTTTTTAAGAGATACTAAAACATACTGCAATCTTCAATAATAAATATGCTTTTCTGTCTCTGTCAATTGGTGACCATGTGTGGAGGCAATTAGATATGTAGTCCAATTAGTTACTTGGAACCAATAAACATTCAAATAGTAACTAGTAAGAGTCCAAAGTGCAATCTGTGGTAATTTTTATGTCCATATTCACAGGACGATACAAGATTATCCTTAGTCAGAGAGCCAAATCTTTAGTTCAAGCCCTCTTCAACTAATAGGAAGGCTTCAATGTGCAGGTCAGGTGTCTAACTCAGAGTTGAATAGTTTGGTAATTATGTTATGTGGTATATTGGTCTGGATAGTTCCCTGATATGTCGAAAGACTGATGGAATAGCTTATGCTATGTAGTTGCACAGTGCCATTTACAACAAGACTATGATAGTCAAGTCACCATAATTTTTTCTAATACAGGAAATTCAAAATGAAAGGCATTCAGTAGTACTAGATATTACTGAGCTTGATGATAAACTGCTATAGTTATGAAAAAAATCTACACAAGTGGGCATCTGCATTTCAATGACTCTGAGTTTTAGTGTACGTCCAATATGGCAGTATGTCAGAAATTTCTGCATGTGGAAACCATATAGAGTAAGCAAAACCCAATATGAGTAGATTTTTAATATTTCACATTAAAAAAGGACTTTAGTTAAGGCTTTGTAATACATCATAGCTGCACCAAAAATGCAATCTTTAAAAACCGAGAAAATAAAAGCATTTGCTAATAAAAAAAATAAATATTTACCAAATTATCTGTCCTTTTGGCTTCTGCAAATGGTTGATAATGAACTTTTATCAATATATTTTTAAAAAATATATTATTATATTATTACATAATATATCAATTTATCATTTTAAGCAACAATTCTTTTATCTTAAAAAGGGGCATGCATTGGGATGTGGAAATTATTGGCTGTTTGAAAGCACTTATGGAAATATAAAAGCTTACGACTACAAATTTAGAAAAGACAAAAATCTTCTATTATAATAAGTACGTTTTGCATGTTGATACTTAAATTTATATACATAGCATTCCTCACTGCATATTATTTTTATTCAAATGTTTCATAGGTATTATGTGAATAAAAGCAGCAACCATTCAGAAACTAAAGCTAAAGCGGAATTAAAGCTAAAACTGAAGCATTACTTTGCATATTTTGTTTTTTTCTGAAGCAAAATTTGTTATACAGCAATTTATATAAGCAAATTATTTATTCACACCAGATATTATAAATATCTCACCCATAATTGACCAAGAGTCAGAATTTACTCATCAGATGCTTTAACTTTGCGAGTTACTGGTTTCATGATGGGCTATGCACAAAATAAAGGTGAGAATATTTTTTATCAGTAAATGTAACAGCTTTTTAAATCGGTAAAAGTAAAAATTTGATGCCTCAAGAATTAAGTTCTAAGTTCCTTTTTAACATGCATTTGGGCAGTTATTTTTTGAACTGAGCGCTGTAAACTATAATACCCCTAATAACTCTAATTGTCAGGAATAGCTTCATAAAATAAACAAATAAAAATATGTAGTGAATATGGTATATTCATGTAAGGTATTAAATGAAGAAAATTTGTGTGTAGGTAATATTAATAAGATGTAATTAAATTTAAATAAAATGTAAAAAAAGCTTTTTAAATTTAAAGACTATTTCTATCAGCTTGATGCGCACTAAGATGTATCAAATAAAATAATATACAATTTCTTGATGACAATAGTCAAAAATTTCAGTTGATCTAATTGTATCGTTATGTTGATCACAATTCTAAAGCAGCAAATAAAATTCAAATTAAAAATTTGAGAGACAAAATAGGCGGTACATTTAAAGCTATTCACAGTAAACTGTATACCGCCTATTTTTTCTCTCAAATTTTTAAAAGCCCCAATTGTTTTGCCGTATAGTAATAATAGTAGCTTGATATTCTCAATTTAGCTTATATTCAATCGAAAAACTGGTTTTGGTTTTTTCATTTTAATGATGTTACATAATAACAGTAAGGTAGTAACCTAGAAACAATTCACCCTTTACTCATTTAAAACATTGGTTACTGAAGGTAAGCATTACAAATTAGTCAACATTTATATATTTTTTTGTTTTTACTACTTTTCTTTTTAACAAAATTGATACGTGAAATGACAAAATATACATAATTTTTCCTTTTGTGCACATACACGACTACAAAACGAATATCAAACTTTAGAAATAAAAGTTTTGATTACTCACTCCAGGGCTCATTCCACGACCTGCTGATGCTGAACTCCTATTTCTGGCTCGCAATTTTGCCAATGCTTGCTCAGACATATCTGCACGCTCCTCAGCATCTTCAAGTTCTTGCTGTACTTTTCTATATTTTGCAAGGTTAAGGGCAGCAATTTCTTCCTATAAAATAATTTAGAGTACTCCTTACTTTAAACATTTACAATCAATGCTTATTCATGTGTTTCAACATATAGTAGACATATGACTTGATTACATATGACTTTTGGAGTACGATTCAAACTCAGTAACTTCAGTGGCAGATTTACCATGTTGCAGTTGCCGTAATTGCGAGAAGCTCCCCCTCCTCCCCCGATATAAGGGCCCCAAATGAGAATCCAATAAGGCTCATGAGAAATATTTTAAGTAATTCTGTTCATCTCTAAGATGCTTCCAAAAATATATTGTGACAGGCCTGAAACCTATAAGCCTTTTACTGGTTACGTCGATTGCTAATTTCTTCCAAACTTAAGAATGATTTTAAACAGTAATATGACATGAATATTATAAAGTATTTATATTTCAGTTGCTTTAAAAATTATTGTATCACAAGTAGAAGATTGAAAATATTATAAGAAATGAAATATTTTTAGGTAAGAAAAAAAAATAAACAGAACAATATCGATTGTAAAAGTACAATGTAAACTTAAAAAACTTTTAAAGACAATCACAGAAAATTATATCTGTTATTATATTATGAATTAATTGCAAACTACAACAATTATAATTAGGTCCTAGAACATCTTAAATTCACTTACAGCTTCTTCAATCTGCCTCTTGTACGTTTTTATCTTTTGCTGTAGCTTATCTACAAGGTCCTGCATACGCTCATGATTTTTACGGTCCTCTTCCATTTGGAATTGGACTTCCTTGAGTCTTCGTTCTGCTTTGCGATAATTTTTGGAAGCTTCAGCATGTTTCCTTTGTTCATTTTCAAGTTCATTTTCCAACTCCCTAACCTGCAAAAAATTGAAATCAGAAAACATTACTTCAGTAAAAAATATTTTTAATAGATCATACTAAACTATAAAATGTTATAATTATTTACTTTACTCATAGCTGTATATTTTTTTTATTGGAATGATGAAAGAAAAATTATAATAATGAACACAGTCAAATACATATTTTAGACTTTAAAACGAAGTTTCCCAGTAAATTTATGATTGTAAAAAGTATTTTTTGCATACATATACAGAAAACACTGGTATTGCGAGAATTTGAAAAAAAGTACACTGAAACAAAAGCTAGGTAAAGTAAAAAAACTATCTCCTTAGTAAAATTTATTGGTTTAAAAAATCTGAATTTTTTTAATGGCAAATTTAGCTGAAATCTACAGCATGGACATAAAGTAATACGAAGAGTCACTAAATAATGATAGCTCTAAAAAGTCATTGCATTGATTTTTCCATGAAAGCTTCATACGAGTTGAAAAATGTAAATGAATGACAGTTATCTCAGAGCATTGGTAAGCATTCATTTGAGACACTTTGTGCACAAGTACAAAACTGCTATTCCGTAATAAAATAATAAGTATTTTATGCATGGATCTTGTCCTTTTTTAAAGACTACTTCAATGCTATTCATTACAGTGATGGACTAGTTATAATACGCCATCAATATGCACGAAAATGTTAGTTGAATAGTATCCATGTCAATATTTAGTTGAATCATGGAAAAAATACACCATGAATGCAACATTAAATAAAACTACACAGCATTATTGAGTATAATAGTCACAATACCTTTTGCTCAAGCTTCTGAATGATTTTCTTTCCACCTTTCAGAGCAGCTGCTTCAGCTTCATCTAACCTCACCTGCAAATCTTTCATTTGCTGTTCAAGAGACTTGCGCATTTTTTCTTGTTGCATGGCATGTTCTTGCTCAGACCTTAATTCGTCCGCCAAACGTGCAGCATCAACCATGGCTTTCTTGGCTTTTTCTTCCGAGTTTTTGGCTTCATTTAGCATTTCATCGAGATCAGCCTATAATTTTAAAGCATTCGATTAAATATTGAATGAGTTTTAAAACGTTAAGTCAAAAACAAGATTTTTGCTCTGCAAGTCAAAAAGTAAAATAAAAGTAAAGAAAATAATAATAGAATTAGTTTATGAAAGAGAATGTAAAATTCATTTGCCTAAAAGTATTTTGTGAGTAAATTTAAAGAAATAACATTCATATTTTCTTATCATGAAATGTCAATAAGTATGTAATTGCAAATCTCTTACATGCAGTGCTTGCATTTCTCCTTCAAGTTTCCTCTTTGCCATTGATAGGGAAGCATTATTTGCTGTTAGTTCATTCAACTGGTCTCTTGCTTCAGAAAGTTCAGACTCAGCAGATCTGCGAGCTCTGTCAGACTGAAAGACATAAATTAAATAGTAAAATAGTAATAGTTTTAAGTAAACAGTAAAAGGAGAACCATATTTCAGGAAAAATATTTACTAAAAATAATGGAAGCGAATTTTCTGACAATAATCTGATCTACCAAGTACAGCATTTTATAACACAGATTTATTTCGCTACCAAACTTGTCAGATAGAATGACAAAAGATAATGAGATTTTTGAAAAAGTATTCATGAAAGAACTTGTTAAATATAGTATACAACTAGATGACCCGGCCACGCGTTGCTGTGGCTAAGGTATGATTTAGTTAAACATTTTATATACTGAGCGAACTACCGTACTACCTACGGTTTTAAATGTGTAAATTGTCGTCCAAGAATACATTTGTATTTATTAAGGAAAAAATAAATAAAAAATAAGCTATAGTAGTAATAATTTGAAAACTGATGAATGCAGAGAGGTACGTTTAGAAAATACAATTCTGAGCAAAATCACTCTAAATTTTAATATTACACAGGTAAAAGTTCACAAATTACAGTAAACCTTTTTTTATTGCAATACAATTGAAATACAAAATCACAAAAAAATGAATATTGTATAACTTAAAAACCCGAAAAGGTACGATATTTACGAAACAGTCGAATTTTGAATCGCAAACTATGAGGTGTATATTTATGTTACAAAGCAACGTGACTGTAAAAATTGTGTGTATAGAAATAATTTTAATCTTCTCACTATAAAACAGCACATTTTTCCTCCTAAGAATTTGTTTTTTGAATAGTAATACCAAATGTATTGTTGAACGATAATTTGCAAATTTATTGCTGCATATGGATACGCTTAGCAAATACAATTCTGAACTAAATCACTAAAAATTTAATATTACATAGGTAAAAGATCACATAATGCAGTGAGCCTTTCTTTGAAAAATACACCTGACATAAAAATCATTAAACAATATGAATATTTTATAACTCAAAGCTCGAAAAAGGTATGATATTTTTCACTAAAAAAATTTTCCTAAAAAAATATTTGTACCTAAACATGAGTGAAAAATATTTTTAAAACATACAAATAGCATATGTTAAGTATCTAAACTGCTTTAATAAATTGAATTAAGTAAAGGAGAAGTAAGCAAATAATACTTTTCCGAATATTGATTTAATAATACTTACACGCACAATTTAAATTAAGAGAATCGGGACGAATATGCCAGAAACCGATTCAACATCCTTGATCGTTACCACTATTGCTTTTTGCTTCCGAAGCAACTGACAACTCAGCAGCAAATTTTATCTTATAGAAGCCAAGAATACAGAAAAGCTGGCAGCTAAATAGATAATTTGCAATAAAAAATATATTGCGGTCCTAAATTGAGATAAAAACTATCCTATCATTTAAGTTGGACCAAACTGAAACTGCATACAAAATTTGGTTAAAATAGTAGCTGAGCAGTCCATTGGCCACAAACATTGGGACACGTAATTTTTAGCCTACTTTCCCGTTAAAAATAAAAGAAAGACGAAAAAAGTATCAAAAGTAGCTTAATGCATCTAAAAAATATCGCAAAGTCCAAAAAATATCGCCAAGTTAAAAAAATATCGACAAGTCCAAAAAATATCGCCAAGTTAAAAAAATAAAAAGGTAAAATGAATATCGAAAAATTAAAAATTTGAAAGTAGGGTATTAAGATGGGGAATTTGTGCGTCGGTCGGTCGGTCGGTCTGTCGGTCTGTCTGTCCCCCCTAATAACTTTTGAATGAAGATTCCGATTTGGACAAACTTTTTTTTGTTGGAAAGATCTCGGCGAGTACAGCTCATTCCCATATTTGATTTTTTGATTTGAACAATTTTTGGTTCAACTTTGAGCCGTTCAAAAAACCGGTTCCTTTGATACTAACTTTTTTAAGAACAGCCCGATTTGAACAAACTTTTTTTTGTTGGAAAGAACTTTTCAAGGGTACTTCAATCCCGTATTTACATTTCCGATTTGAACAATTTTTCGTTCAACATTGAACCGCTCAATCAAGCTGTCACCCCTAATAACTTTTGAATGAACAGTCCGATTTAAACAAACTTTTTATTGTTTGAAGCATCTCGGCAAGGATACTTTATTACCGTATTTAAATTTTCAATTTGAACACTTTTGGTTCAACATTGAACCGTTTAAGCAACCTTTCTCCACCTAATAACTTTTGAGTGAACCGTCCGAATGGAATAAATTTTTCTTTGTTCGAAAGATCTCAGCGAGTGCAGCTCATTCCTATATTTGATTTTTTGATTCGACAATTTTTGGTTCAACTTTGAACCGTTCAAACAACCTGTCCCGCGATGCTAACTTTTGAGTGAACAATCCGATTTGAACAAACTTTTTTTTGTTCGAAAGATCTTTTCAAGGATACTTCATTCCCGTATCTACATTTTCGATTTGAACAATTTTTCGTTCAACATTGAACCGCTCAATCAAGCTGTCACCCCTAATATCTTTTGAGTGAACAGTCCGATTTAAAAAAAACTTTTTTTTGTTCGAAGGATCTCAGCAAGGATACTTCATTACCGTATTAAAATTTTCAATTTGAACACTTTTTCGTTCAACATTGAACCGTTCAAGCAACCTTTCCCCACCTAATAACTTTTGAGTGAACCATCCGAATGGAATAAACTTTTTTTTGTTTGAAAGATCTCGGAGAGGCTTTCCCATGCATTCCCATATTTCGCTTTTTGATTTGAACCATTTTTCGTTCAATATTGAACCGTTCAGAAAAAAAAATTAACATTAGCGTCTACGGGGAATTTAAGTTGAATGTTGATCCTGAACTTAAAGTCGGATTTCCTTCAAACTAACTTTGTAAGAAAATGGTTTTGATAAATAATGTTTGTAACGTACTTTTCTGAGTAATCTTCTGTGAGGACTCTGATTCCGCAAACATGGCGGAAATGCAGGCTCAGAAAAAAAATGACTGAACGTGCAGACGATTTTTTGTTTATTTATAAATTTGTTTTATTTTATTTATTATTATTATTATTATTTTTTTTTTTTGGCAGACGATGTTTTTTTTGTAACAAAAATTTTTCATTCACGAGAACATTTTATTCTTAATTTATATTTAACAACTGGCAACAGATTAAAAGTGAAATTCGAGACATTTTATTAACGGACGAGTTTTTTTTTTTTTCTTTCTTTGATAAAATGTGTTTTGATGCTCTTTGTACTTTTATTTATTCATTTATTTATTATTATTATTATTATTATTATTATTATTTTTTTTTTTTTTTTTTTTTTTTTTTGAAAACGATGAGGATTTTTTCTACGGAGGAACAGTTACACTCTTTAAAAGGTGCGACAAAACTTTATTTATTCGTTACTTACTTTTTACGTGTCTACTTCATCTGATGAAAGGGGTATATTTTGCTTTTCGAAATCAGCTCTAAGTGCTAAAAAGGTATGTTTGACATAATTTTAAATCTCAGATAATCAAGAGAATAATGATCAGATGCGAGAATGCCGATGTCGATGTACGGGAAAGTAGGCTCGTTTAGTTCTTGACAGAACTTTTTGTTATATATTAAGATTTGAAACAATAGGCTTTGTTACACCGTTTTAAGTACCATGCCATTGTCTTTTTAGCCTACTTTCCCGTTAAAAATAAAAGAAAGACGAAAAAAGTATTAAAAGTAGCTTAATGCATCTAAAAAATATCGCCCAGTTAAAAAAAATATCGCAAGTCCAAAAAATATCGCCAAGTTAAAAAAATAAAAGGGTAAAATGAATATCGAAAAATTAAAAATTTGAAAGTAGGGTATTGAGATGGGGAATTTGTGTGTCTGTCTGTCTGTCTGTCTGTCCCCCCCCCTAATAACTTTTGAATGAACATTCCGATTTGGACAAACTTTTTTTTGTTGGAAAGATCTCGGCGAGTACAGCTCATTCCCATATTTGATTTTTCGATTTGAACAATTTTTGGTTCAACTTTGAGCCGTTCAAACAACCTGTCCCGCGATGCTAACTTTTGAATGAACAGTCCGATTTGAGCAAACTTTTTTTTGTTCGAAAGATCTTTTCAAGGATACTTCATTCCCGTATCTACATTTTCGATTTGAACAATGTTTCGTTCAACATTGAAACGTTCAAACAAGCTGTCACCCCTAATAACTTTTGAATGAACAGTCCGATTTAAACAAACTTTTTTTTGTTCGAAGCATCTCGGCAAGGATACTTTATTACCGTATTTAAATTTTCAATTTGAACATTTTTGGTTCAACATTGAACCGTTCAAGCAACATTTCCCCACCTAATAACTTTTGAGTGAACCGTCCGAATGGAATAAACTTTTTTTTTTATTCGAAAGATCTCGGCGAGTACAACTTATTCCCATATTTGATTTTTTGATTTGAACATTTTTGGTTCAACATTGAACCGTTCAAGCAACCTTTCTCCGCCTAATAACTTTTGAGTGAACAATCCGAATTGAACAAACTTTTTTTTGTTCGAAATATCTTATCAAGGATACTTCATTCCCATATCTGCTTTTCCGATTTGAACAATTTTTGGTTCAACATTGAACCGCTCAATCAAGCTGTCACCTCTAATAACTTTTGAGTGAACAGTACGATTTAAATAAACTTTTTTTTTGTTCGAAGGATCTCAGCAAGGATACTTCATTACTGTATTTAAATTTTCCATTTGAGCATTTTTTCGTTCAACATTGAGCCGTTCAAGCAACCTTTCCCCACCTAATAACTTTTGAGTGAACCGTCCGAATGGAATAAACTTTTTTTTGTTTGAAAGATCTCGGAGAGGCTTTCCCATACATTCCCATATTTCGCTTTTTGATTTGAACCATTTTTTGTTCAATATTGAACCGTTCAGAAAAAAAAATAACATTAGCGTCTATGGGGAATTTAAGTTGAATGTTGATCCTGAACTTAAAGTCGGATTTCCTTCAAACTAACTTTGTAAGAAAATGGTTTTGATAAATAATGTTTGTAAAGTACTTTTCTGAGTAATCTTCTGTGAGGACTCTGATTCCGACTCCGACTCCGCGAACATGGCGGAAATGCAGGCTCAGAAAAAAAAATGACTGAACGTGCAGACGATTTTTTGTTTATTTATTCATTTGTTTTATTTTATTTAAAATAATTATTATTTTTTTTTTTGTAGACGATTTTTTTTGTAACAAAAATTTTTCATTCACGATAACATTTTATTCTTTATTTATATTTAACAACTGGCAACGGATTAAAAGTGAAATTCGAGACATTTTATTAACGGAAGAGGTTTTTTTTTTCTTTCTTTGATAAAATGTGTTTTGATGCTCTTTGTACTTTTATTTATTTATTTATTTATTTTGTTATCATTATTTTTTTTTTCTTTGAAAACGATGGAAGATTTTTTCTACGGAGGAACTGTAACAGTTACACTCTTTAAAAGGTTCGACAAAACTTTATTTATTCGTTAATTACTTTTTACGTGTCTATTTCATCTGATGAGAGGGGTATATTTTGCTTTTCAAAATCAGCTCTAAGTGCTAAAAAGGTATGTTTGACATAATTTTCAGTCTCAGATAATCAAGAGAATAATGATCAGATGCGAGAATGCCGATGTCGATGTACGGGAAAGTAGGCTCGTTTAGTTCTTGACAGAACTTCTTGTTTTTCCCTTTATTATAAAAAGTGCAAAGTAATACTGTTTCAACTTCAGTTGAACGTTTTTTCTTCCTTTTTTGAGCAAAAAACCTCCTCAAATTTTAAAACTGCGATTCATGACTTTCCTTTTTATAATAAGTTATTATCTTATAATTCATTTCCATTTTAAATGCTTCTAAATACGCTACTGCTACTTTTGCGATAGATTTTTGACTCGACAATCTTTATGAATTTCTTAATATGGCCTTTGAATCGTAACAGGTTGTAGAATTTTAATTTAGATGAACATAGTATATAAGGCCAGCTAGTGCAATGTACTTTTGTGGGCCGTGTTTTGTATTTTTGTCATTTTTCACTTATGCTGTTTTATACATCTGTCTCTTGAATTAAAAATTCATACTATAATTTTTACTGTGTACAGTCGCTTGTTTATGTGCCTCGGCTCAATCTATAGGTATTTTTGTTAAATCTGTAGTTTCCTTATTTCTGACGGCTTGTATCTCATATTAGTGTGGATTAATGATGTTCTACTGTATATTTTTTAATTTGGTGCTTGAAAAGAAAATAAAGTATATAGACCTGTTCCATGAGTTGTCGACTTTCTTCTAGTTCTCCATGCAAGGCATTGCAATGTCTTTCAGACATAGCATATTGTTCCCGAAGCTCATCCCTTGCCCGTTGTTCTTCTTCTAATGCAGCTTGGAGTTCTTTCAAGTTGATCTGATATTTCTTCAGATTCTTTTGAGCTTCTGCATTGGCCTTATTGGCATGATCCAAAGCAATTTCAAGTTCATTAATATCACTTTCTAATTTCTTTTTCATTCTCAATGCTTCTGCCTTACCACGTGCTTCTGCTTCTAAGCTGGCTTGCATAGAATCAATTGCTCTTTGATGATTTTTCCTGAAATACAAAAATATTGATGTAAAAATTTACATGTGCTGACAATTTAATATATAAATAGCATTAATTCATAATAATAATTTGATAATGTTGTAATTAGTTTTTAAAATTAAAAAATATTTGACTTTGTGCTCTTAAATAACTTTTCATGCATAAAATTAATAGTCAAAGTTAGTTCCGTTACTTTAATTTGACAAAGGTATAAAATACATTTGACCACATACATGTACTTGCTCAACATTTGCAATTTAAATACTGTTTGTAATACCTGGTATTTTCAAACTCTTCTTCTTTTTCTTGCAACCGCCTGTCAATTTCTTGTCTAATTTGAGATAACTCTAATTGTGCTCTTAGTACTTTGTTTTCTTCTTGCTCCAAAGCAGCCTCTGCTTCTTCTAAAGCAGCTTGTAATTCTTCTTTCTCCATTTCCAAACGTTTACGTGCTTTTTCTAACTCATGGACACTCCTTCCACCTTCACCAAGTTGATCCATTAAGTCCTTTATTTCATCTAAAGAAAATCATCAAAACATATTTTACATGACAATTATTCTTAAAAATGGTGAAGTTAGGCATGTGAAAATTCATGTTAATATGCCCATACTAATAAAGTAATAAAATTAATTTTGAAAGGAACAACCAACCCAAAGAAAAAAGTTGCAATGTGAATGGGAAAATTCTATGTTCTTTGAAAACACACTAAAAATGACAAAGTTGTAAAATTATTTTATTATCACAGTTGAGAATAAAAAATAAAACTTTTTGTGTATATAAATTTTATTTGAATTCAATAATTTATAATATTTATTATTTTTCCCCTCCTAACAGCTTTTTTTTACCGCTGATAGTTTGTTGAAATAGGTTTGAAACAAATAATAGATTGTGTTCCTGTTTTTTTTTTAATACATGCAGGGATAAAAATAGAAATTTAAGCTTGTTGTTCTTAGAGTAATTGTAATGTTTTTCAGGTGTACGTATTTAATTTATTTAATATGTTGTTAGATCAATTTTCTGCAAAATTAAAAATTGATAGTGGCTGAAACTTATTTGATTCAAAGATTAAAATTCACTGCATAGAACCGTATCTATCATTGAAAATTTGTCATTTTTTACAAATATATTAACATATACCTAAACTTAAGTATGAGTATATGTGCATATGTATTGAGTAAAATCACATAAAGAAGGATAACTCATCCCTTAAACTCATAGTCTCTTAAATTACATCTAGTATATAGGTTTTAAAAAGAGATTCAAATGTCCCTTAGTAAAATCAAATTACGATTTTTTCAATAAATGCCCCTTCTTGATACTGGGCTAATAATGAAAGATGGCTGCATAATACGTATATGATCTGTACATAAAGCATTTGGACTTATGACATTTCAACTACAGAAGTCATCAGAGTACCGAGCATAATAGAAAAAGGAAATGAGGGAAATATGTTGTTTTATAGGCCTTCATTTGGACTGAGTTATGTATTTACTGGATTCCAAAATGTAATAGTATGATATACAAGTACACTGCTCGACATTGAAAATGCAACACCAAGAAGGAGTGGTCAGAAATTGATGAAATTTGGTTAGAAGACAGAAACAGCATGAAGCAATAAGAGATATTTATTTCAAAATAAATAAGCAAAATTTAGAGCGAGGACGGCGTCGGCTCATTAAGAAGTAGGACCACCGCGGACAGCAATGCACGAAGAAACACGTCTAGGCATGGAGTCAATAAGCCTGCGGATGGTGTCCTGAGGGATGGCACTCCATTCCCTTTCAACCATTTGCCACAGTTCGTCCTCTGAACGAGGCAGTGACAGGTTCTGCAAACGGCGTCCAATCACGTCCCACACATGTTCGATTGGTGACAAGTCAGGAGAGTATGGTGGCCAGGAAAGCATCTGTACACCTCGTAGAGCATGTTGGCTGATTCGAGCACTGTGAGGCCGGGCGTTATCCTGTTGAAAAATTGCATTTGGCAGACCCTGAAGGTAGGGGATTGCCACCGGCCGCAGTACATTATCTACATATCGTTGGGCCGTCATAGTGCATCGAATACGAACTAGAGGTGATACGGAATTGTATGCAATAGCGCCCCAAACCATTATGCCACGTTGTCGCGCTGTGGGGCGTTCCACAGTTACTGCCGGATTCGATCTTTCTCCACGTCGACGCCACACACGTATGCGATGACTATCGCTGGACAAACAGAAGCGGGATTCATCTGAGAACACTACGGTTTGCCATTCTGCCATCCACGTCGCTCTGGTCCGGCACCATTCCAAACGTTGGAGTCTGTACTGTGAGGTCAATGGCAGTCTTCTTAACGGGCGCCGTAATTGCAGGCCACGTGCAACCAGTCGACGGGAAATGGTTCTGGTCGACACAGGAACATCCAGGGTACCTTGCACGTGCTGCAGAATCGATGTACAAGTGACTTGCGGGTCCGCCACAGCTTGTCGGTGAATCCGTCGATCCAAGCGGTCTGACGTCACTCTGGCTGCACCTGCACCCCTTAATGTGGCTACATTTCCTCTTTCCAACCATCTCCGACACAGCCGATGCATAGTGCTTGCATCCATGTGGGTATCAGCTGCAATTTGACGTATGGACCAACCTTCTCTTCTCAGTCCGATCACCATACCCCTTGTAAAGTCGTCTATATGCTGGAAGTGTCTTCGTTGAGGACGGCGTGGCATTTCCTCCTATCACACGTATCCTTCGAGACAAAAACCAAATTTCTCCGATAATTAGTCTGGCAGAAAAACCAACATGAACAGAGCCCGCTTTTCAACTTCATTCTCTTATATCTTACTTCACGTGCGTCAGAGAGCTGCGCATTTCATATCATTTGCATAACTCAGTGACGTGCGTCTACGGTAAAATTTGCATGAATTTCTGACCACTCCTTCTTGGTGTTGCATTTTCAATGTCGAGCAGTGTATGTTTTAGTGAAATATCAAAACTTTTATCAATTAATAAATTGCAAAACCCAATTGAAAATTAATTTACATTACATTATGGAGCAAAATATCTACTACTTCATGTTTTTGAAGTCAAAGGTCGAGATATGTAAATATAGCGAAAATTTTGAGAAATGTTCTTTAATAGCATAATATTCTTCAAACATTTAACTCTAACTGGACATTCTATTATTTACAGAAAATATACATTTTCCACATGATAGACTGTTTTAGTTTTTGATCCAATATAATTGTTGCACATTAGAGGCTAGGAAACTGCCAAGTCATGTCCGATTGAAAAAGTATGACTTTTTATTTGGAGTACATTAATATCCTTTCCCAAAGACATACTTGCAGAATTTAATCAAAAGACATACCTTGGAGATTTTTGTTTTCTCTTCTAACAGATTCATACTGCTCCTGACTTTCCTCGTACTGCGTTCTTAGTTTAAACACTTCTGTGGAATAATTCCTGCACTCCCTTTGTGAAGCATCCAACTCGGCAGCCAAGTCATCCACTCTCTGCTTCCATTCAGCAATAATTTTATCGAAGTTCTTCTGTTTTTTCTCCAATGCGTTTGCAAGGGAATTGGCCTATAAAAATTAACCAAAATAAGTCAATCATGAAGTGTATATTAACAAATAAAGACAAAATTACAAAATATGCTAACTAACCTTTTCAACTTCTATTGACATATCTTCCAGCTCTCCTTGTAACCGTGTTTTTGTTTTTTCTAAGCTGCTGCATTTGGCATTTAACTGTTCGATAGTTTCATCAGCTTCCTGCAATTTGGCTTGTAGCTTTCTCCTATTAAAATTTTTTTTATGGAATTACAAAACAATAAGACAAATAACAATTTCTTATCTTTCATAGTATTCACACTTTTACTAAAAGTTAGACACAGGTTATTTTTAGGTTTGAATGAAATTAAACTCCCCATATACACTGCGATGCAAAAGTTTAGACAAAATGCAAATATGTGAATAAAAAGAAAACTATTCAACGAAATGCTTTCAAATTTCAACTGCAGGTACACAATATAGTCCCAAATACGTGTCTGGAGTTCTTATAACTATAACTGGAATCAAATTTTGGATATTACAAAAGATATTTTTTTACATTGTTGCAAAAGTTTAGACAATAGTCAGATTTTATGCAAATATCCCTTGAAATGTGATTGGTGGAGGAAATGCGGGACTGTATTATTCATTTATAAAGTGCAGAGATTGCTGAATAAATAATCAAAATCTCAAAAGCTCTTTAGTTCTCGTGTAAAGAAGATGAGAAAGTTTGGACGCCGAAATTTGAAAATGAACCTACTTTATTAATTTTTTGTCTTTTAAATCGGCTCTAGTATGGTAGTATATTGTGTTTTACTTTGTGGAGAGCAAATTCAGACATGCGTATCGATCAAAAAGTCCAAGAAAAATTATATTTCCTAAGGATGAAGGAATTGAAAAAACGGCTCAGATTGACAATTTGCCCCTTAATCCTACAAAACTTCAACTTGGGTCAAAAACAGCGCGTGACAGCATAAGTAGATGAACAACTGAATCGGAATGCATAAAAAAAGCAAAGAATTGTGCTTGAGCCTTTTCGGACAGAGTGTCCCAAATAAGCCAGATTTTATTGGTAAAATCAGCACAGCATATGGTCATTGGATATTTCTCAAGTCCCGCGAAAAGAATTACAATCCATCTAGGCCATCCCAATTTTAATAATTTTTATCAAAGAAAGTACCATTCATTTTTTAGTCACGATGATACATATGCTGCTTTTCACATTAAAATCTGGCTTATTTGGGACACTCTGTCCGAAAAGGCTCAGGCACAATTCTTTGTTTTTTTAATGCATTCCGATTCAGTTGTTCATCTACTTATGCTCTCACGAGCTGTTTTTGACCCAAGTAGAAGTTTTGTAGGATTAAGGGGCGAATCGTCAGTCTGAGCCGTTTTTTTCAATTCCTTCATAATTAAGAAATATAATTTTTCTTGAACTTTTTGGTAGATACGCATGTCTGAATTTGCTCTCCACAAGTGAAAAACAATGTACTACCATACTAGAGCCGATTTAAAAGACAAAAAATTAATAAAGTAGGTTCATTTTCAAATTTCGGCTTCCAAACTTTCTCATCTTCTTTACACGAGAACTAAAGAGCTTTTGAGATTTTGATTATCTATTCAGCAATCTCTGCACTTTATAAATGAATAATACAGTCCCGCATTTCCTCCACCAATCACATTTCAAGGGATATTTGCATAAAATCTGACTATTGTCTAAACTTTTGCAACAATGTAAAAAAATATCTTTTGTAATATCCAAAATTTGATTCCAGTTATAGTTATAAGAACTCCAGACACGTATTTGGGACCATATTGTGTACCTGCAGTAGAAATTTGAAAGCATTTCGTTGAATAGTTTTCTTTTTATTCACATATTTGCATTTTGTCTAAACTTTTGCATCGCAGTGTATGTGTGTGAAAGTAATTACTCAAACGAGTTGCACAAATAAGACATTTTTATGCATATATTTGTATTTTATTCCTGGAAGTTTGTACTTTGGCTTTTAATTGCTGTACATTTAAACATGAGGAAGTATAATGCGTCATGAAGTATCAACTTAAAAAAAAAATTTTTTTTGTATTTAAAACATGATTATTTGTACATGTTGTGGGCGAAACCCTGCAGTCCCTCCCCCCCCCCCCATTGGCACAGTAGAGCTCATAAGGGTTCTTGCACTGTTAAACCCAAACACACCCCTCCCCCACTTTTTACAAGTAGGATCAGATAGATAATAGTTATTATACGGCAAGATACAAGTAACAAATAAATAAAGTATATTCCTTTTATGATAGCATACTTTGAGTCTTCAAGTTCTTCCAGTCGGGCTAAACCTTCACTTTCGTACTTGGACCTCCAAAGCTGAACTTCAGCATTGAGTTTGCTAAGCTGCCTCTGTAAATCTGCTTTTCCTTCTTGTTCTTCATCTAACTGTTCTTTCAAAGTATCCATATCATGTTCTACGTTACGGAATCTTCCCATTATTGCAGCCCTTTCCTAATATGAAAAGGAAACTGATTAAGTACGAGAAACTATTGCATCAAAATCAACATATAAATTGATGCTTAACAAAAACAAAATATAATTTATGAAATTTAATATCCATAATTAAACTTACAAGTAATATTCCAAACTAAAAACTTTATCATTATGATTTTTTTTTTAATATAAATTTTCTTACCCTGCTTTCTTCATCTGCAGTTCGTTTAGCTTCATCTAATTGCATCATAAGAGAAGTTTTTAACTTTGTTAGCTGTGAGACTTGTCCTTCTGCTTCTTCAAGCTGTCGCAACAAATCTCCATTTTCGACTGCAAGTTTCTTCTTAGTTGCATCAAAATCTGCTAAAGAGCGGTTGGCTTCATCCATTTTTCCTTGTAACTCCATAAGCTGCATTTCCATTTGTTTCATTTGCTTCTCAGCATTGGCCTGGTTTAAGAATGAAAAACAAGAAGAACATGTACTAGGTTGCTGTTATTGAGAAGAAAAATTAAAGTAATTTCTGCTCATTTAATTAGATCATTAGATTTAGCCATATGGCATATGTGCCTAAAAAATAAAAAGAGAAAAGTATTCTAAATAAGGGGACCACAGTATAGTCAATGAAATGGTTTTTAACCAGTAGTAGCTAACACAGTTTCAAGTTCGTACTCTTCCATCCAGGATTTGGTCTTGCTGGGACAAACAATATGAGATTTCTGTATTGGCCAATAAGACCTACAGACCTAACCCCTGGTGATTTTTTGCTGTGGGGTTTCGTTTACACTAAGTATTTATCCTTTCATTTCTCTGGGATTTTCTCCTGTAGATTAGGAGTCCTCTGAAAATTGAGGTAACATCCTGAAACAGTAGATAACTGAAATACTAGAATCATTAATTTGGCTTACTCTGTCAGAAGTTCCTAGCAGGAACTAAAATGCCACATAGATATTTGTCCTGTCATTACACACTTTAGGGTCCCCCATACCTGCCACTGGACATGGTTTAAACGGTTGGATGGGTCTGAAGAGAGTTCTGTCTTTCGATCCAGACCAAGAGCCGAGCAACCGCGGATCCAACACCCCCAGAGGTATTGATTAGGAATGGGAACTTTGAGAATTTTGTAGCTACTAACATACTCAAAGTCCTCTACAACTTTAGCAAACACGGAGGTTCTTCAAACGGCTGTTATTGATCCCGGAACTCTTCTGTTCGGAGTTGAAAGCCTTACCAATCAGGTCACCATGGCTTACCAATATATTCACTTCACTTCACTTCACACACTCCAGGGTCCCCCGTACCTATTACAACTTGTGGTTTAACTGGGATAGGGTGCTGAAGAGCGCTCTGTTCTTTTTGAACCAGACCAAGGGCCGTGCAAACCCTTGGCCCAGCACCCCCAGAAGTATCGTTTCACTTGGAGGACTTTGTGGCCATGACATTTTTAATGTCCCCCAGCCACCATTAATGAAGACGGTGATCTTTGATTGGCTGAGATCGAACCCGGGACCCCCCGCTCACGAGTCCGAGACCTTACCGATCAGGCTACCACGGCCCTCCAATATAGTCACTGGAGGGCCAAACATAGAACATTTATATAAACTAGGATAATGGTAGTTGCACTGTTTGTTTGAGTTATCAAAACAAAGTAATTACAATGCTTGCAGCTGTGCTTTCTTGTCTTATTCAATATGAAATAATCCAAAGAAGTAAAAAGTTATTATACACTTCAACATTAGTATATTGTATTAATCTATCTCTAGTACTGGCATTTTTCATATTTAACCAGGCACGTCATTTAGGGGGGGGGGCAGGGGGGTAAATTGCCCCCCCCCCCCACCTTGACTTTGGGAAATCAATGCATTGGCATATAAATGGGCGTGGTTTTTGCCACTTTTTGTAAATTTTACATTGTCTGTGCACCTTTTGCCCCCCCCCTCCCCTGGAAAATTTCGAAATGACGTCCTTGTATTTAACAAACATTAATAGATTTTGAGGGAATACGAATTTTAGCTTTAAAATAAAATTTAAAATGTTCAAAAATACCTGTTATATGGCAGGTTACTCAAATTTGAAATTTCAAATGTATAGGGGGGTTGCAACTTAATTTCCTTTTATCAAAATTATTCCGTTCAAAATTCAAACAATATCAAATTGAACTTTGAGTTGATTTGCAACTTTTATAATTACTTAAAAAGAAGCAATTAAAAAAAATATTGAATGAGAAATTAGGCTATACAGCTACATTCTGGTAAATTCTCATGCAACTTAAAAAAGATTGACTAGAATAGTTTAGTAAAGCTTTTCCTTTCAGGTTGATCAACTTTGTATTTTTCTGGGTCATCTGCCCATAAAAATGTAATAGAAGATTTAAAGCAAAATAAATATTTTTTTGGTTATTTTACATCAACAAAAGAACAGTACCTTTTCTTTGTTGACATGGTCTATACTTGATCTTAAATCATCAAGTTCTCCTTTCATTTGAGATTTTTCTTTTTCTAACCTGAAAAAATAATTTTAAACGTAATCAAACTATTTTTCTCAAGTAATAATAACAAAATATTAACAAATGATTGGAGTAGCAAAAGTTCTCGAAAAGTAACAACGAAAATTCTGTAATCTTCCCCACCCCTCAATGATTGACTATCCAGTTTTAGGACTTCCAAGTTAATTTTTAAAAATATGTATAATAGCTTACTTCAATAACTACCAGAACATTGCTGTTCGTATAAAACTTTACAGCATATACAACATCTGTAGCATTAATTTCTAATTTAATTCCTCGAAAAGGTGTTTCATCTAGCTTAGTTTTGTTTAATTAACAAAAATTTCAAATGTAATCCATATAAAACCAGTCATTCCCGATGTTGTTAGTGTTAACTAAATTGGGTAAACTTTAGCTGTTCCTTGTAACCCTAAAACATGTGTATGCAATATCTGTAAACTTTGAGTTTCATAGATTTTATCATTTATACACTATTTGTTTTGAATTCTTTCTAAAAAACCTGATTTTAAAATATTTTTGCATTCCTCAGATCGAACTTTGGATTAACTGGGAAACCATCGATCACAATTTTAATAAAAAAAGAATACAATGAAAAGTTTTAGAGGAATTAATATTTGTTTGAATTCTCTTTGGTTTTCATGCACACGCACTCTACAATTTGTGTCATAAAACAATTGTTTTGTCACTTTGTAAAAGCTTGTACTTCAAAAAATTTGTTTAAAAAACTTCAGGGCAAAGGGAGTGCAATACACCATCTTTTAAAGAGCGTATAATGCACTTTATAAATAAACAGCTGAAGATATAGATTGTATATTAATGATCATGTTTGAATAGAGTTACTGGTTAACAAGGACAGTTGATTTCACGATGTTTGCCGACTTCAGTGGTGAGGGCGGTGAAAGTCCATAGAATCTTTTTTTATATACAATTGCCTAACCCGTAATCTGTTAGAACACTTTTGGTTAGTCAACAGTAAACTCAAGTTAACTGGTTGCTCTATTGGAACATAACCTATATGTATACATATTCACAATAAAAATATATGATTTGTACCTAGCTTTATGTTTATTTGATAGATCTAACTGCTCACTGACTTCTGCTATTACATCATTGTGCTTTTTCCTCAAATTAGAAAGAACTTGTTCATGTTGCAAATTGGCTTCCTCCAAATCTCTCCTCAATTTTGTCATTTCTGCCTCTCTTCTTTTGTTTAACTCAACCTAAATATGCAAAACACTATGTCATGTATTTTTTAATTGAAGGTCAAATGCATAATAAATTGATGAGAGTCATTAGACAAACTTAAATTTAAAAAAATCTACATAAGATGTAAAGTAATTTGCAATTACGACTAGATTCATATCCTTAAACTACTGTTTTATCCAAGAGTTTTTTACTGTTTATAGTTATAAATAAATCTAAAACATTCAGCTCAAAAGTCATCAACTATAGTGAGGAGTAGCTGGAAAACATTAAGAGCATCATTGATAGATTATTATGATTAATAATGAAATAACATTAAAATGCTTACAATAAAAGTCAGGTTATAAGTTTTGATATTAAAAAAATAATAAATAAATGATATAATACAAAATTTAAATATACCCATTGCAATCAATAACACACAAGTAGCAAAATATATAAATGTATTCCAATATTCCCATTTTTACATCTGTTTACGCAAAAATTACATCACAAATTTTAAGTAAAATATTTATTGAGGGTTTTTCTTCATAGCAAATTGGTACTTTTTTGAAATTGAATATTAATGAACTAAATAATAAATTATGTAAAAATAAAATCCTCCTTTTTAAAGAAAATTAAGCATGAATCTTATTAACTCTTTAAGTTTGTAATTGAAAATTATTTTTATTTCAGTTTCAGGCATGGCATAAACACTTAAATTTAGGCAATAAACAGGGTTCAGTTAGCACAACTAGGAGACCGGATTTTAAAACTGTATACCATCAAAACTTTTTCCCTCGTTAAGATCATTGAAGTACAGAATCAAAGAAAAATAATCTAAATTTTAGTTTGAGTTACAAGTGTGTGAGTGTACAAGTTTCATATGTAAACCTTTTGCTACACAACAAGGGTCAAATGTGGAATCCAGTTTGATCCATTCACGATTTGATTTCTTTTTATGGGGTTATTTCAAAGACACAGTTTAGTTTCCACCAATACATAAACCACTTTAAGAATTTCAAGATCATATTTGTGTAGAGAATCACTGAAAGAGTG
This sequence comes from Uloborus plumipes, assembly GCA_038373865.1. Lineage (NCBI taxonomy): Eukaryota > Metazoa > Arthropoda > Arachnida > Araneae > Uloboridae > Uloborus > Uloborus plumipes. The sequence goes on along the minus strand of JAXGGA010002452.1, from coordinate 66,274 downwards.
ATATTACATAATGTGTAGAACAAATTGGATATTATATTAAATGCTTGTCACATAACAGCATTGAACATTTGAAACTGAAGAAACACTTTTTATATTTTACTTTAATTTTTGGTATTGATTACTCTAATATGTGTAAAAGTTTCAAAAATATTAATTTTTAAAATATGGTCATTTTTTGCATGAATTTTGTATTTTACACCATTTGAAAAACAGAAAAGAGAAATGTGAATGCATTTTTGAGAGGGAAAATAGCAAGCAAGTACTATAATTAAACAAATTTTAGTAGTAAATAAAAACTTCAATAATAGCTATTTATGAGCAAAAAAATTCTCAAGTTAGTAATTCATTTTACAAGTTTTACCTAAGGCAATTTTGTGAGTATGCAAAAATGTTTTTGAATTACCTGTGCAGATGTTGCACCACCAGCTTCTTCAAGCCTTTCACTAAGTTCTTCAATTTCTCGAGCAAGGTCAGCTCGCTGTTTTTCAGCCTGTTATGAATACAAAATTTGTTTTCTAAAAATTGACAGAAAATCTGCAGCAGTAGGACTCTATATCATATTAAACGAGAATGTGGATCAAAATTTTAGATGAATACCTTTGCTCTAGCTTGTCTTTCTGCTTCAAGTTCTTCTTCTAATTCTTCTATTCTAGCCTATTCATAAAAGAAAATATTTATTTAAAAAAAAAAAAAAAAAACATCAACTACAGCTGAAAAATAGAAGACAAACCTAATTAGTCCTATGTTTATTTAAAATGCTACAAAAAATAGTTCAGACTTGTTAGGAATATATATATATATGTGTGTCTGTGTATGTACAGAGAAACACAAACTCATGACAGGTTTTAAAAAGTTATCTAACAAAAACAACTTTTAAACAAAAATTATTTTAACGCGCATAAATAAATAAAAGTTTGAATCATTAGTGATTATGAAATTCAATTAGTATATAATTTTCATCGTAATATGTTCAAAGATGAACTAATGAAATGAAATGATAAATATTAAGATTTTTAAAACATTTAACTCTCATGATTAATTTCAAAAGTTCGTTTTTACATGTGGTATAAGAAAGAAAAAAATGAAAATAAAAATTTGAAATTATTTCACTTATTTTTGAAGCTATTACAATTACAGTCCATAAAAAGTAGAAAATAAATGCAACAAACCTGTAGTTCCTTAATTTGTTTTTGTAGTTTTGAAACCAAGCACTGTTCATCTTCTAATTTTGCAGCTAGGCTGGCCATTTCTTTTTCTTTCCTATGGGTGTAAATTTAAAACACATGCAATAATGCATTACACTTTTATATGCAAAGATAAATGAATAATTTTTGAGTATGAAATATTTTATAAACCTTTGGTTTGCTTGTTCAGTTTCTTTTTTAGCTTTTTCTAAATCAATTAAAGCTTCTTGTGTTAATTTTAGGTCTCCCTCAGTTTTGCGTTTCATTTTTTCCATTTCAGCTCGACATTTCTTTTCTCGTTCGAGGCTATCCTCCAGCTGACATATAAAAATGGGGGAAAATTAGTTAGCATAAACAGTTACATAATTCAGAGTTTGTTGCCAACATTAATCTTATTCTTTTTACATAATAAACATAAATAAAGGAAACAGTAATATGTTGCATAAAATTCTTGATAGCCACAATGTTTTAATAATATAACAGAAAAAACATCTTATGATGATAAATTTTTTGCAAAACAACTTAATGAATAACAAATTGCACAATGCTGTTTAGTGTAAACTTTCTATGAAAACAGGAAATTTCCATTGCAAATTTGTGCTAAAAAACATTGAATTTGTAAACGTATGCAGTCTACGCAAAAGTAGTTATTTCAATTAGAAAATTGATTTACATTTGTATGAAAAGAGTCATTAACCTTCAAAACAATACAAAAATTTTATTTATTTATTCTTTTTTTTCAGACAATTACTTTATTGAAATGAGTGAAATTTCTAACCTCATCAAGAGTTTGCTCCAATTTAATTTTGACTTTATTCAGATGATTAACCTTGTCCTCAGTAACTTGAAGGTCTTCAGCTGTTTTCTACAGGGGGAAAATGATAAGAATGAATTAAAACTACAAGTAAATAAAATCTATCTCATAATGAAATGGCTTATTTAATTTTTTTAATGAGTAAAAACTTTAAAAGAAGTAAAAGTTTTCTCGTCGCCTATTTTCTCTAGTAAATTTTCAAAATTCAAATAATAATAAAATACCTGATTGATTTCAGTTAAGTGTTTCTTTTCTTTGGTTAATTTATTGATTAAATCATCTTGATGTGTAATTTCTTCATTGAGATTTCTAATTTGATGATCTCGTGATGCTTTGTCTTGTTCAGCCTGAAAGAAAATAATAAAAGTTTCAGTATTTACTAAACGCCAAATAGGTTTACATACTTAGAGGAGTATTAATTTCAGTGACAATAAGGGTAAAAACAAGTTTGCAATTTAATTGCAAGCACTCGACTTGTGTCTTAAAACGAAGTTATAATTTAAATAAATATTTACACTCACTTTTTGTATAGTTAATTCTAAGTCCTCCACTTCCTTTTTGAGAGTTCCAAGATCTAATTCTAATTTTTTCCTTATTTGAGCTATCTGCACATGTTGATCTTCTTCATGTTGTAAACGCTCTTGCACATCCTGTTAGAAAATTCGCATTATGAATTTCTAATCAATTAAGTATGAAAAAAAAATATTCTGGATCACTTAATTCGGAAGAACGGGCATGCCAAAATAGCACTTAATATTAAAATTGTATAAGTACATGTTCTAAAGTAAAATTCTACACATTTATGTATATTTGATAGATTTGAGACATATTTAATGCAAAAACTTTGATTTGTCAAACTTTTCCTAATTTAATAGGAAAAGAACATCAGTTCCCTTTCTTTTTTTGTAAACATGGAAGCAAAAAAGTGCAATAATTTGGCATTAAAAGAAAATGCTAAACATTGAAAACATAAGCTGAATTTATAAAGGCACTTCATTGTGTCCTAGTAGGAACTAAATTTTACTGATGGTCTCTGTGATGAATGTTGTATGAAGAAAAAATATATATTTCAGAAAATTATATGATCCAATTATGTGTTTCTTAAATCAATGAAGTAGATAGAGCAAAAGATTTATCCACTGATAACCAAAGCCACAAATGCATGCAATATTTAAATTTAATTATTTTTTCTGAATGGTGCTTCGAATTAGAAATAGTTAGTGATCTTGTTCTTCAGAAATATAAATTAAGCAATGAAAATTATTTTGATTTTCTACTCACTTTTAATTCATAATTTATTTGCTTCATGATGTATCAAATTGATTGCAGTGAATTTCAAAGCAGGATTTAAGTAAGATAAAATTCTAAAATCGCAAAGGATAAAAAAAAAAAAGAAAAAGAAAAAACGCAGGGGAGGGGGGGGGGTGACTTCGGTAAAGCACTGAGTTTAAATTTGCATCTTAAAGTTAACAGTGATTGCATCTTTAAGAACAAAAAATAGTAATAACAACAAATGTGATGTACATACTAAATATATATACTTGAATGCAAATAATTCAGTCTTTTTCACAAAACACTTCAGCTTAAAATTTAAAATTTCCTGTTTTTTTTAACATAAAATTATGAGAAGTATTTTGAAGCTTTTCCTTTTTGGTAAGTATTTTTATTTGATAATCTGCATGTGAGAGCATGGATGTAAACTTGTAGGACATTTTATTTGCATTTTCATTGATAATTAGAGCAACAGAGGACAGAAACCGTGTATATTTTCATAATCATTTTTTTCTTTTAAATATGAATGGTGATATAAAGTTTCTTAAAAAATCAGGGGCTTTGCCATTTAAAATTATAAATCAATAAGTAAATATTTCTCTTTTTTTTTTTTGCAAAATAATAATAATAATTATTGATAAATTAGTTTTCTGTTGGTTCACTAAAACAAGATCAAGTAAAAAGTTACACTTCATAAACAACTGATTTCTGGCATTATTTCAAGCACACAAAGATATGAATTAAAAACTCAAAAGTAATTATTACCTGCAACTGACAGGATAAATCAGCCTTCTGGGCTAATGCTCTGTTTAATCGCTCTTCGAGGTCCCCAGCGCCTGATCTTTCAGCTTCTAACTGCAGAAACAGGTCGTTCTTTTCTTGAAGAAGTTTTACGTTAGTAGTTTCTAATTCCCTTCTGACTTTTTCCTCTTTCAAGAAAGCTTCATGTTCAACTTTAAGCTTTTCTTCCAAAGCCTTCAATTCATCTTCAACTCTAGCAATGCTGAGTAAAGGCTTGACCTAGTTGAGAAGATGTTGATCATAAAAATTATTGTGAAACCACAAGAGCAAAACTGATAACTTATGAAATATTTGTTTTTCAGAAATGTTTTTCTCAAAATCAAATTTTAACCAATACATACTTTATTAGTTTGTAATTAAAGAAAAGTACACTGGTTAACATTAGAGTAAATTTAGAATAATTAATTATTTACTTCAAATTGTTTGTGGCATTGAATTTTACTAAAACTGATGGTGGTACTGCATTTTACTGAAATTCGCATATTTAGGTAATTCTTAAGATAAACTAAATTCGTCATCAATTTATTAAATTCATTTTTCCAGTTTGTTTCAACCAGTGAATAAATTTTCTTTTGTATTTTTTCCTTAGCTAAAGAAAGCATAGAATTATTCCTTTATTAATACAGATTTTAAAAAGGTAAAACAGGATTATTGAATGAGGAGGTGGTTGTGCAATTAAATGACCCAATGGGGCTGCACATTATCAGGGCTTCACTATATCAAGGCCTGATTTAGGAACAAGAACATTAAAAAAATATTTATATATTCAATGTAAAATTGTTGATTACCAAGATTGTTTAAAAACTTATTAAAAAATTCCTTATTCAAAACACAAATAAAATGATAAAGAAGTGTCAAACTTTCAATTATAAGCACCCATTGTTCAGGTGAGCTCATACTAATAAAGAAACAAAAATTCTTACCTTAGAGTACAATTTCCACCATAACCAATTTCTAAGCTGCAAGAATTTACGCAAATTGCGTTGAATAACCAAGAGAGCAATCCTGAAATTATGAAAAATTAAACAGTTTTAGCAATTGCTACAGTAACAACAAATTTAACTTCAAAATATGAAGTAAATAATAAACACAATGAATCATGCCAAATTTTTTATCAACTCTAATAAATTAAAGAAACTTATATCACACTGTAATGTCTTTTAAGTATATTAAAACTTCCGATATTTTCAAAGACATCTGATTATGGGATTTAAACTAAAAATACAAACACTAAATAAAAGTACACTAACCTTTGCTCTTGTAGCTTTTTGAATTCCTTTTTACATTCGTACCACCTAATCCAAGCTTGCAGCCAGGTAATAATTTTTCCAAGCCTCTCATCACGCATTTCTTCTAGCCTACCAAGTACACCAGCTCGGAAGAAAACCTACGATGCAATCAAGAAAATCTTAATATATGCAAGGAAAATCTATTTAAAAACATTTCTATAATGGTCATTAACTATTCAGGGAAAGAGTACTACTTTGTGGCATATATTTCTAAAATTATCATATAAAATTTATTAATGAATTAAATTATAATGTATATATTTCTTATTATCACATACAGTTCTCTAATATCTGATCATAGATAACATTGCTTGCTATAAAGTTAATATGGTAAGCACGATTTTGTTTCAAAATAACTAAGATTTTGAATGAACTACAGCATAAGCTGATATGAGTTACATTATAAAGCACGAGTGTCCACTAAGAGGTACATGATGACTGTGATACACCATTACTCTTCGGAGGGATTAGCACTCCCTGCATAAAGCTAATAACTGTCAGCTATTCATTATATTACCAATCAGGGGTGCCCACAAGGGGGGATTATGGCGCAAGTTGCGCCATCAAAATTTTTGGGGGGGATTTCGTTAAAGTAATTTGTTTATTTATTTAACTTATTTATTAATTTATTTTTTTAATTTAAATTGTCTTTTATTTCTTTATTATTATTTTTTTTTTGTGTGTGCGTGTGTGTGTGCTTAGAAAATTTGGAAGCAAAAAAAGCGATTCTATTTTGCGCAAAATTCAAACTTTCAAAAAATCAATAATAATTTTTAAAACAAATCGTTATAAATAAAAAAAGGGGGGGGGGGTAAAAATTAAAAAAAAAAAAGCAGAAGAGGGTTGTGAAAAATTTGGGGGGGGGGGGGGATTTGCGCCATTGAGCTTGTGGGGGATGGGCACCCCTGTTACCAATGCATTTTATTAATATGTTTTAATATCTTCAGAAAAGTTATGTATTTCAAAATCAAAGCAATTTGTTGATCCTATTTTTTACTGTTATACATAAAGCAAGAAATGTATAACTTACTGTAATTGTATTGTATTATTGTAACTTTATATTAAAGTTGCAATTTAAAGTCAGTTTTTTATGTTTTATCTGAAGCCGTACAAAAAGTTCTAGCATTGCCTCCTAGGTTGGCAAGCATCAAAAGTTTGAGAAAAATTAAAATTACACATCAATATCTATTCCAAACTGAAGCTATAAAAAGGTATTTCACAGATATACGGAGTAATTCATCCTGGCTTATGTTTCAGTTTCTGAAATTTAATTTAGATGACGGGTTATCCGCAATAAAGTTAAAGTAATTATATGTTGTTAAGTAAACAATGAACTTATGAGTTTGAGAAAATGTAAAGTTTGGATGTCATTAATTTTTTGAGTGAGCTTATATATTAAATCAAAAACAAAAAATTAAAAGGCAAAGCATATAAAAAGTAAAAAAGTATGCTACATAAAAAAATTGAATGACATCCCCAGCTACAGTACAGTTTATTCCATAAAGAGATCACAATTAGTTTTGTATCTGCAGAATGATATAGGTACTAAGAACATTAATTATAGAATTAATTAGCATAGAAAGCTGGAATACAATACTTACCTAAAGCAGAAAAGAAAAAGCAGAAGTGAGAGTTTTGAGCAAAGTTAATAGTAGTTCTTTTTTTCCTTTGAAGTTAAAGAAATATTTAAAAAAAATAATAAAGAGCAGCATAAACTTTTCAAAGCACACCTTTACTTTTACTTGAAAAAGGAAAAAAAAAAAAAACCTGATGCAATCTTTATCAGTCAAGAAGCTGATGTTAACATGCTCAAAAATGGTTCATGAATAAAAACCAACCAACAAAAGCAGTGAAGAGACGTAGAAATTTAATTTAAAAAATAAATACTAGCCTATGCTCAAAGTTTATATTATGCTGCTTGTAATAGCATTAAAAAAGAACATTTTTGTCCAAGCATACCTTAGTAAGTCCTAAGCGATATGCAGAGCTATCCAGTTTTATAGCTTCACATAGCTTTTCAGTGGCTTGCTTGGCATCAACAAAACCTTTAGGAAGGATATTTGGGGCCAAAATAGTATATCTGCAGATGACATCGACTAAAACCATTAGAATTGGCTCAAATGTTCAAAATAAGTCTACGTACATTTCTTCGAACATGAGCGTACATTCAGTATGTTCATTTGAAATCTGGCTCCAATATGTTTTCTTACCAGCGAAAAACATTTTGTTAAAAATTTTGTTCTAATAATTTTCGAAAAGTTTAAATAAAATTGATGATAAAAATATGAGATTAATGCAGAAAGGAAAGATAAATGCTGAAAAATTCTGCTGTACATTCAAAAACTTTCTCACTTTTGCTTTTCACATATGCTTTGCACACAACACTTTTCTGGAAAGAAATTGTGTTTTTTCTTGAATAGTTTTTAACGTTTTATGTAATTCTACAGATAAAAAAATAAAATAATATCATCGGGAAAAACAAATCCTCAATTTAATATCAGAAAGTTCATATTGTCCTTAAAATTACAGTATTTTAAAATTTAAAAGATAAGTGAAGCTAATTAATTTTTACTGAATTGTTACATTAAACTTAAATTGTATTTCAAAAATTAAAAAAATACATCTTCCTGTTTAACGATTTATTGGCTGTTTTCAACTTCAAAGAACAATTATATAATTTGAAAAATAAAAGTTTTTTTTTAAGTATTAAGCTGACAAAATAATTGTTAAATCTTTTCTTTAAAAATGTCTTGAAATCTTTGATGACTTGATTTTATTCTTTGAAAGTAACTTTGTCATAAATAGCAAAAAATGTGATTAGTCGAAAGAATAAACAAATAAATAAAAATAATTTTTAATATTTGCAATTAATTATTGTAATGACTAGGAATTTATAACCAATACAGAACTTATAAATTATCAACAATTACTTCAAAAGTGTTATAATGCAAATTGAAATGTTTGTTAGTGTTTTTTCTTTCTTTTTAAAAGTAGCTAACAAAAGCAGTGTGCCGAGTAGAGTATTAAATTGAGGATTCATTGCAAGGTTCATTCATATGCACAATGACACCAGCAAACATTTCTTTTGTGAACCACAAAAAAGCATGCACTAAAAGGGAAAAATGCTGATACATGCCTTTGTGTGGCCATAACGATATTCAAGTGGATCCACTCCAGAAATTTCCAAAATTTTTTCCGTAACATTCTTAGCATCCACAAAACCTTTTGGAACTGCATTAGGAGCAAGGATAGTATATCTGAGGAAAGGATAATAGCATGCATTGCAACAGAAAGAATTAAAAGGTTCTAGTTTTGGAAGGGAAAGAAAGAAAGAAGGCAATAAGTTCTTCTGGGTATGATCTTCATTCTAGAGAGAGAAAACTGCTGCCCAAACTCTCTTTCTGTTATATTTCTCAGTTTTTGGGACAAATCTTACATCAGCATTTTTTGCATATTGAAGTAATAAATCTGTATAAGTATGCTGTTATTTACAAAGTATTTCACAATCTTGTATTTTTATAAAATATATATTTTAGAAATACTAAAGTTTAGAAAAGTCTGCTATTAATATTTTTATTGTCACTGTAATTTTCCTTCAAGATGCCTCAATAATGTAATAGTAATGTTTGTAGTTATTTTAAGTTAAGAAATTTCTTATACATCTGCTGTTTATATTGTGATTTTAGATACATGTAACAGAGCCAAGCAAATTTGGTTTCCAGTGGAAGAGGAATCACATGCGTAAATAACAAGCTCTTTTCTCATTTTACAAAGTTATAGTGTTTTTTTTTTTTTTTCAAATTAAAATTTAACAACACAGAACTTATTCTGAACATTTATTTTCTTTATCTATTTCATCTTTTTATGTATATTAATCTTACTTATAAGATTATACTTTGCTTCATTAATATTTCCCCCCTTAGATTTAGGTATACTGAAGGAATCTTTTAATAAGTTATCAGATTGAAAAAAAAAACTTTATTTTGTGAAGTTTAAATAACGGAAGAATTGAAAAACTAGCTTAGAAAGTTAAAGAAGTTCCTTTGGTTAACAGAAGAAAAATATATGAGGATGAATTTTCAGGAAAGTCAGTTAATGAGAAAAGAAAGTCAGTGCAAATGAGGAGTGATGGGAAATGAAATGAAGGAGGAGTACACCCCAATAAACAAGGATGAGGTCTGGGAAGGGATTTCTATGGGACAGGCACAAATAAGTTACAGAGGACAAAGTGGGAGTTATTTGTTGTTAGTGGTAATTTTTAAAAGGTTATGCAAGGCGATGCAGCTTCCAAATTTGTTTAACAGTGGTGTAAGAAATACTGATTTTGTACAAAAGACTTTAAAGAAATTTACAAGCCGAGCAAAGAAAAACTGCATTCATTTAAATTAATATTTCTGCAAATAAATCTAAGTACTTTTTACAAAATTTACTTAAAACTTGAAATTTATCCATAAAGAAACTTACTAGGTGTTTTCTTTAACATAAAAACACGTGACAAATGCATTTACAGTAGAAATTTACCTTTTGAATTACCCATTAAATTTACATACTACAAAAATACAATCATAGTTTTTCCACCCATACAAAAAAAAGTATTTCACCACCACTGTTGTAAAATTTTAAACTTTACTTTTATGCACTTTCTTTAAATTTTAATTTTTTGAATTTATTTCTGTTATTACCAAATAAAATGCATTTGAAACTAATTCCAAGCATGAATTTTATTTGAAAAAGGAAAAAATAAAAACTTTTTATGTAAATATTTAACAAAAATAACTTAAGCATGCTAAAGAATCAACTTTAAGCTGAAAATAAATACTTACAGAGACACAAAAAGGAAAAAAAAATGCAAAAAATGTTTGAGCAAAATAAGTTATGACAACAAAGTATTTATTTTAACATCATTTAAATTAATAAAAATGTTAAGCTGGTAAAAATATATTTTTTCTTGCTAAGCATAAAAAACAATGTAACATTTAAAAAAAGCATTAAAGCTTGAATATGCCAACTAGAAATGTCCTCTAGTTGATGAGATATTCCCATACGTGCCTTGGTGTGTCCCAACCTATAGTCATTTGCTTCAAGTTGAATTGATGTAAGAATGCATTCCGTAACTTTTTTTGCATCAACAAAACCCGCTGGGAAGGAATTTGGAGCCAAAATTGTATATCTGTAGATGTTTACAAAATGAATCAACACATGAATAACACTTTTAACAAAATACAGTCAATCCTTGCTATACTGACACTCTTTTAGAATGAAATCTTCTGAAAAACTCATCTTGCATTTTAAGAACAATATTCTCCAAAACTAGGGTCTAGCGACAGAATTGAAATTTCTTTGTAAAGTATGCAAAAGGACTTTCCTTAATGTCATTTATATACATTCGTTACTATAAGAAAGCAAATTTTTCTTTTTTCCAGGCACATAGTTATCCTACATAAGTTTAGTTTTGAACTATTGCACTGAGAAATCATAGCTTGAGTTTAAAATTAACAATGAAACATGCTTTAAGGTGTGACTAGTAAAATAGAAATTTCTTTTTAAGTTTGCTTAAAAGTTTTTAAATTATAGTATACTGCAATTTTATTTCAGCTGTGCAAATCAAGTTTCTTTTTTTTCTTTTTCTTTTCCTAACATTTTTACGACCACTAAAAAGGATCTCATGGTTTACTTGAATAGTAATAGCAGTAAATGCAACTAAAATATTGAAATATTTTGTTTCCACTAGAAAAAAAAAGAAATAAAAAAAAATGTCTTTCTAAAATTAAATAAATGGCAGAAATATTCAAGGCTGCAATAAAAAATCTAAAGAACGTTTTAAACACAAGATTGCTATTTCAATATATATATTTTTAAAGATTGTATGGGCTGTTATGACAAATGACTTCGAAATTGGTTTACAGATACTTACAAGTGGAAATTCTAACAAGTTCTATATTAAACATGAGGTAAAATTTAGAATAGCTAGTAATTGTCTTTACATATCTACTCCATTTCAGTCAAAAGGTTTTCATGTTTAAAGCTTAAACTAGGGGGGGGGGGGGGGTGTAAGCATGTAGTGTTTTATTAAATGTAATCTCAGTTGCAATCTCAGAAAACTTAAAGAAAGAGGGTGAGTTTATCAAGGATTGAGTATATTTTCTGAAATACTATAAAAAATGTATAATATAATACATTAAAAATATGAATATATTACTATATGAAAATGTAAGTCAATAAAACAGTATATAGCCTATCAAAATTAAATTACATTACAAGATTTTTTTTTTTTTCAATTTAAGACGTATAATTATTTAAATCATAATATACATGAAAAATAGTATTTTACTTTCTCAAAAAGCATAAGTAATCCTAATGTGAGTTAAAAGCTACAAGGTATGTATGTAAAAAACATATTATCATACTTCTTTGTTAGTGCATTCTATATACATCAACTATAAACTTAAATAAAAAAAATATTAAAAAAAAAAAACACGTAGCACATGAAGTATTAACAAAAAAATTTCTACTCCAATAAAATACATATGAGCCAATTGAATTTCTCTCTTTGAGGTTCTACGTGTAATGTAAGGTATTATAACTTAATGCCTTCTAGAATTGAGATTAAAAAAAAAAAAAAGCTTTTATTAATAAACCCAAAAAAAAAGAACATCTTGTGAATATAGTACCTCTAAAAGCAAAGGGTATGTATGAAAAGAAAGTAAGATTTTTTTCTTTACCTTAAAATTGACCATGATACGTTAAAATTAATAAATTGTATCTACATAAAATAAAATGTTTAAGTCGATAGAGAAAAAGCTGCATGAAAACTAAATTTTATTAAAACTAGTAAATCATTTTATGAATTAAATAAAATCTTGAACTCAAAATCCATTCCAGGGAACAATTCTAAAATTGTGTTTGTACCATCTAAATCTCTAGCTAGAATGTTACAATTCAAAATTGAGGAATTTAGGCAAACAATTTTGAGAAGAGAGTAGAATAATTTGAAATAAAGTTATTTTAAATACTTTTAGATAAGTTAAATAACAGTATCAAATAAAAAAAATGCAAGATTTCCTAATGCTTATTTGAAAGATTTTACACTTACAGCAAAAATAGAAATGTTGTTAGCTACTTGACATTGATAACAATCTACCTACTGAAGTTTTAATAAAAACAGAAGTAAATTACAAAATATTTTTTAAAATCTTAAGTTTTTTTTAAGTGTAAATTATGAGTAGTGTACTGGTAAAAATGTATTATACATTTTTGATATGAAATAAAGAGTCGATAATTGAACTTTGAAATGCGTTACAATAACAGTTTAGAGGAAAAAAAGTATCAAATTATAAATAAATCAAACCAATAAAACAAGAAAAAGCACAACAATTTGAAGGTAAAAAGTAATTTTAAAATGGGAAATGAAATAATGAGAAAAAAAAAAAAAAAAACCTATAACGTATTTTAATCCTAATTAACATAAAAACAAACATTAAAAAATAATACTTTAAGTCTGATTAAAGAAGAGAATAAGGATTACAATTATATATACCTATGCTTGAAATCTGGATATACCATACGATTTGGAAAACCTTTGCGACAAATACGAATACCTTCAAGTACACCATTGCAAGTAAGTTGGTGCATCACCAAGTGGGAATCAATCACACCTAAGCAAATAATTTTATGTGAGCCGGAGAGTTTATAATCTAAAATATAATTTCTGAGCATTGTGGAAGTAATAGGAAATTCATTAGTATACAGGGTGTCCACTCCAATCGTGGACCAATAGCTAATTTCTAAACCGTTAGAGATAAGCATACAGTTTATTTAGGAAAAAATCTCCAAATTACGAAAGGAATTTTGGGTCTATTCAATGTTTTTCAAAAAATCAAATTTTGAAAGAGTTACGAAATTTAAATTTTTATACAGCCCCCCAGTCCTATCAGTCATATTTAGTAAAACATTCTTGACACTGTAACGTTTAAAACTAAAAAAAAATCACTCTTCTACGACAAAAATTGACCGAGTTATGACGTTTTGAAAAAATCAAGATTTTGAAGGATTTCGCATACGGTCCCTAAAGCGATCTCTCGATGACGTCATGAAACAATGCAAAATCTTGATTTTTCAAAACGTCATAACTCGGTCAATTTTTGTCGTAGAAGAGTGATTTTTTTTTAGTTTTAAATGTTACAGTGTCAATAATGTTTTACTAAATATGATTGATAGGACTGGGGGGCTGTATAAAAATTTAAATTTCGTAACTCTTTCAAAATTTGATTTTTTGAAAAACATTGAATAGACCCAAAATTCCTTTCGTAATTTGGAGATTTTTTCCTAAATAAACTGTATGCTTATCTCTAACGGTTTAGAAATTAACTATTGGTCCACGATTTGAGTGGACACCCTGTATATTTTTTTTCCTGTTTGCTAATAATTAGAAAATACTATCGCAATGCATCTAAATTGCTTGGCACAAGGATAAAAAAAAGTGCAGAGTAAAAAAAAACAAACAGAGAGAGAAAAAAAGAAAAACATACTTAAAAAATTTAATAAGAATGAAAACATACGATAGAAAAATGCATTTTACATAAATATGATGGGCATGCAAAAGGATGCACATTTTCATGAATACTTCAAGTTCATTTTCAAGCAGAAATTTTAACTACAACATTTTTTGATTTTCATACCAATGCTAAAAGCTAAATTACTTTCAAAAAATAAATAATAAAAAGAAAAAAAAATAAGTAAAAAAATTTTAAGCATTCAAAATAAACAAATAAAATTATGCAGAAATAAAAGAATAATGAACTCGCATGATCTTACTTAACACTTTCTTTTTTTGTCATTGATTATCGTCAAAAAAATTACGTGTTAGGCTAGACAGTGTCTTAAGAAATTTAAGAATAATTAATAAGAAAACTGAGCAAAACTGATTTTTGAAAAAAAGAAAGAAAAGAAAATAATAAAGGGAACTTGTGTGAGAGCAAAATGTAAAAAAGAAAATATTTAAAATACAGAGAAATCTCATTACGACAAATATTAATACATAGTACTAGCTGCGTAGCCCGGCGTTGCACGGGCTGTAATGTAGTGAAGGCAGTTTGAGAAAACTACTCGCCACCAAGGCGGCTCGCCTTTAAAGAAATGAGGAAAGTTTAAACAGTTTACTCGCCGTCAAGGTGGCTCGCCTTTACAGTAGCGAGGAAAGTTTCAATTCACTACTCGCCGCCAAGGCGGCTCGCCTTTAAAGTACCAAGGAAAAGTTTAATAAACTACTCCCCGCTAAAGCGGCTCGCTAAACAGCTTTCCTGCATCAAAGAATCAATCGAATTATTTGCACATGCTTCCTCAAAAATGAATACGATGTCAAGTAGCGCATACTTAGCACTCTCCCTAAATTACAAATAAAATTCCTTTCCAAAAACAATTATTTCCAAACCGCTTTCTTCCGGTAAAATTAATTGCAAAATTCTAAACGAAAAAGTTCTTTTAATATTTGGATCGAAGCCAGAAAACGTCCCTTCTAAAAACAGCAATTGCAATTTTATTTAAAAACACATTTTCAAAGTGGTACCTGAGAAAAAATATGTCATTAATAATTAGAATAAAAACAATTGTTAGAACTTTGTTATAACACGTATTCAAAATGACAATGAAAAAAAATAACACTCTTTCATTTTAAAAAGTTCAACTTAATTAACGTTTTAATTCAAAATCGCAACGGAAAGAAATAAATATCTTGGAATTTTAAATAGTTCAATAATTTAATTAACGTTTTAATTCAAAATGGCAACGGTAAGAAAAAATGTCTTGGAAGTTTAATCATTAATTAGGCTTAATCGCTTTAAATTTGACTACTTATTAATTAAACATTCGCTTTAAATTTGACTACTTATGGATCGCAGCCAGAAAAAGTCCCTTCTAAAAACAGCAATTGCAATTTTATTTAAAAACACATTTTTAAAATGGTACCTGAGAAAAAATATGTCATTAATAATTAGAATAAAAACAATTGTTAGAACTTTGTTATAACACGTATTTAAAATGACAATGGAAAAAAATAACACTCTTTCATTTTAAAAAGTTCAATTTAATTAACGTTATAATTCAAAATCGCAACGGAAAGAAATAAATGTCTTGGAATTTTAAATAGTTCAATAATTTAATTAACGTTTTAATTCAAAATGGCAACGGTAAGAAAAAATGTCTTGGAAGTTTAATCATTTATTAGGCTTAATCGCTTTAAACTTGACTACTTATTAATTGATATCTTCGCTAATTAAAATCGTATAATCATATAGATTGAAACTAATGAAGCCTGAAAAATTACCTATCTATCGGTACCTGGTTCGACTTTCAGTTCATTGGCGTTCAGGAGAAATAAGCGTGACATAGAAAGATAGAAAGAAAGATAGAAAGATAGTTAGAAAGATACTCAGTTTTTAATATAAGTAGATGAATACTAATGAAATGAAATATCCATTTCAATAACATGGATTTTAGCTCGATTTAATTTGCATCCCAAAACGAAGTCCCTGAGGGATTTTCACTTTTTCTGAGTCGGCGGAAATCTTCAAAGTGCTACAATTACCTAGCTTCCTTTAAAGTCTTTACACTGAATTTCGATGAAAAAGCAGAAATGGGTGAATTCATCCCAATCCCCCCCCAGCCCGAAGTTTCCGCTTAAGCCAATGACCTCGGCTTGTTTCTCCTAGATTTGGCAGTGGTTGGCCGTGCCATCATACTACAAACCAAGGCACTTTTTATTGTTTATATTGATGGAAAATAGTATTAGCTTTCAATTGGTACCCAAAAATGCTTAATTAGTTGATGAATAAATAAATTAGGCAGATTTTTATTAATGCCTACCAAAGAGGTGAGCAGGAAAAGCAGTCAAAAAATTTGAGTTTTGAAAAAAATCCTCATAGCTTACTTTTTATTCAAAAAATACCAAAAGTAATTTGATCTCATCTCATTGTCATCAATTGACCAAAATCAAGAAGATCCGATAATTATTTCCGAAAGAGCAATTTTAAGCCATTTTTAAAGTCGTTAAATTGAAATTCGAACGGTTCAGTACTTTTTTGGCTTTCGAAAATCCCCCACGACCCTTCCCGAGTGACCAAGTACCTCCCTGCCAGATTTGGTTCTGATCCAATGCAAACTATTGAATCGAAAAGGGAATATACATACATATACACACACTCACATATATTCTTTGTTTTATTTATACCGATTTACCAAGTAATCCTTATATTTCTGAATTGGATCGAGACTTGAACATTTATTGTAGCTACAACTTCCGATGAGCTGTTTTCCCATACTAAATTTTAAATAATAATCATATTGCTAAATAAAATTTGTCTTAAACACTTGAATTGTAGGACTCTTTTCTACTACACTGTGTGTTTTATTATACAGGGTGTCCACTCCTATCGTGGACCAATAGCTAATTTCTAAACCGTTAGAGATACGCATATAGTTCATTTAGGAAAAAATCTCCAAATTACGAAAGGAATTTTGGGTCTATTCAATGTTTTTCAAAAAATCAAATTTTGAAAGAGTTACGAAATTTAAATTTTTATACAGCCCCCCAGTCCTATCAATCATATTTAGTAAAACATTCTTGACACTGTAACGTTTAAAACTAAAAAAAAATCACTCTTCTACCACAAAAATTGACCGAGTTATGACGTTTTGAAAAATCAAGATTTTGAAGGATTTCGCATACGGTCCCTTAAGCGATCTCTCGATGACGTCATGAAATAATGCAAAATCTTGATTTTTCAAAACGTCATAACTCGGTCAATTTTTATGGTAGAACAGTGATTTTTTTTTAGTTTTAAATGTTACAGTGTCAAGAATGTTTTACTAAATATGATTGATAGGACTGGGGGGCTGTATAAAAATCTAAATTTCGTAACTCTTTCAAAATTTGATTTTTTGAAAAACATTGAATATACCCAAAATTCCTTTCGTAATTTGGAGATTTTTTCCTAAATGAACTATATGCGTATCTCTAACGGTTTAGAAATTAGCTATTGGTCCACGATAGGAGTGGACACCCTGTATACTGTTATACTCAAAAAATGATTTATTAACAAAATAATTCTTTTCTGAACTTTTTGCAAGGGTAGGCTTTTCTTAAGAAGGCGATCAAAATTAAATAGTTCATGCCGAATAAAGCTTCACCAAGTGCGGTATATATCAGATTTTCATTTACACAGCAGTTTTTTTTTTAACCCTAAGAGTTTGTAATATATTTTTCAGAAAGCCTCAAAGAAAAATCTTTTAGATTTAAATCACATGCAGATGTTCACATGCACTGAAACCTAATTTTTCTGCTTCTGTTTTTCTAAAACATTCTACACCATCTATTTTAAATAGACATTTGTTTTGATAGGTATTATCTACTACTCTAAAATCCTTTTCTTACCTGGAGATTTTGTTTCATTTGGAATAATACAACGTACAAAATGGGGTGATGTACAATGTAATGTAGCCATCAGCTTATTCAACTGTTCCTGTTAATCAAGAAGCACAGCATAGCACAAGTCAATCAAAATAAACATTTGTTACAGTGCAATTGAACTTCCAAAAGTAAAATAAGAGTCTCCATCTAGTTAAAACAATTTTTTTTCTTTCCAAGAGAAATCAAAGGATTAAAAATAAAGGAGAAAACCAGTAGGAAAAAAATCTTTTGTTTTTTACAAATAAAAATAGATGTACTTATTTTAGCGCCAAATTTTTCAGAAAAAATCAATTACCTTATAAATACACTAAAGTAATAAAAACAATAATTTTATATGAGTTTACGATGTAGTATACAAAAATATTAGAACATTTAATGTTATTTTTAATTTTTTTTTTACAAAAAAAAAAAAAAATCATAGGGGAGTATATATTTATGAAATTTCATTAAGATCAAAGATGGTTGAAGAGAAACCAATAGGTAACTTGACATAGAATGATTCAAAAGAAATATTCATAGGAGAATTGCTTTTGAGAGTCTTGATAGCTTTTGATATCTCTTTGAGGTCCTAGGCAAACACCTTTCGTTAAAAAAAAAAATGTTGAATCGCACCTTTGAAAAAAAAAAAAAATTGGCCTGAGAAGGAAGAGATAGGTGGTCCGACTTACGTTTCTCATTTCAAATAATAAATGAGTAAAATAAATAAATAAAAAATTACAGCGGATATAACTGTTTTAAAAACATGAGATGATTTTCTTTTTCTTTAAAGCTATTTTACAAAATACTATCTTTACTTCTACTTCAAGGGTTCCCACCTTTGTCAGAGTGAATTAAGTGTATCTGTTGATTTGAAGTTCTAGAATAACTCTTGCACGTTTCTTTCTTATCATTTTAAACAATTAGAGAAATTAGTATGTCTTACACATGTATGTGCAATACTATCTTATTATTAGGAGAAAAAAGGGAAAATAAAATCACTTAAAATAACTCCTTCTACAGTTATGTTTTACTTAAACTAAACTCAGTGGCACAACAGCCCATTAGAGCTAAAAGCCAACTATGCTCATCTCAGTCTTGATGACCATAGAGCTCTGATTTTTTTCAATGCAGATATTCCGGTTAGGTGGCCTGCCGAACACAGAAACGCAGGGCTTACTTCCCATGCAAGCTTGGTTCTCATTTAATCCACCCACTGAAAGGATGAAAAGCCGAGCCGATTGAGCCTACGAGAGAATCGAAATTCGGGTCTGCGGCATAGAAGTGCAAAGCACTACCACTGAGCCTTTATACTTTGATGTTTTATTTATTAAGAAGTATTACAGAAGTGAGAAAGTCAAAGATTTTTCAAGCTTTGTTGTGGTCATTGTACTTATGAGAGCTAATTTAAAATTTTACTTATTGGAAGTTCAACTGGATTATTGTATTAATATAGCTCAATGGCCAAAAATATTAAAAATTCAGCAAACATAATTGTTATATTAAGAAAAAAAAATTGACAAGCATATAATCAACTTAAAGAATAAGTATAAAAATCACAAACATGAGTGTACAGAAAAAAAAACTTTGCAAGAGTAACATGAGCTTAAAAAATTGCTCTGAATTAACAGAATACATACACAAAACAGCAAGACTTTTAAGAACATAAAACATTCTCAGTTCATAAATAGCAATACAAAATGCCAAAGAGACAAACAATTATTTGGATCACATTAATATGCTTTAAACACATACATGCGCACATTTTAATAGTACCCAATGCATAAAAAATCATGCAATTTAATCATGCAACAATTATTTTACAATTAAAAAAAAGAGGCAAAAATGAAGCTTAGGAACGATATGAACCAGCTCTAGACACTTAAAATAATGATTAGATTTTTTCATAGTTCAAATTAAAAAAGAAAAAAGAAATGTCAAGCCAATTGTTTTCTTAAAATGCTCCTAAGTAAAGACGAATTTTTAGTTTTATTAAAATTGATGCACAGTTTGAGCATTTATTCTATGCAGTACAACTTTTTTTTTTGTACTAACTGTAAATAATTACCTCCAACCTTTTAAATTATATATTGCAAAAAAAAAAAAACTAACTTAACCTAAATATTTTCTCTCACTAACCTCAAGTAAACTTTGCATGACATGCAAATGCAGGTACTAAGAACAAAAATTCATGACACGAAAAGGAAACTAAAAAGGGAACTATACACAAAAAATACTCCATTCAGTACCAAAAGAAAAGTTGGAAAAGGCATTACACAAACACACAACCTCTTCATATAAAACATCCTTTGTAAAAAATTTGCCAGTTATCATTTTTTACAAAGTGATAGGTAAAAGTATTTTAACCAAGTTCCACCTAATGTTGTAACGTAATAACTTCTTAAGTAACGCAAAGATTCTGTATTGATCAGAAGCATTTTGTCAAATATGTTTAGTGAAACGGGAAGTTTCATAAAAAATATCTTCTTTTTATACTTACAGAAGATAGCATATTTATTTTTTCTTTACTTTACTTTGAAGAGGAATGTAGTAATTGGTTTACTAAATTTAGTAGATTGTGATTAAAAAAGTAGTAATTTATTAAGACTACACCCATCTTTCAGTTAAGAAATAACGGGTGAAAAGAGTTAAGTCTACCTGGAGATTTGGTTTCATTTGGAATAATACAACGGACAAAGTGAGGTTGTGTTTGTCTCAAAGTAGCCATCAACTTGTTCAGTTGTTCCTGCGAAGAAAATTCACCAAAAATGTTAGAGGCTACAACAGTTGAATAATTAAAATCACTTACAAATTCTTTTTTCTTTCATCTGACAAGCATATTAATCAGCATCATCTCATCAATTTAAAATTTAAATCAATATTTTTTTTAATAAACAAATGTTTTTTTTAATAAATTATTTTGGTGTATACAAAATGGATTTTTCAAGCCTTCAAAAAGTGCATTAAAGAGATAATGGCAAAGGAAAGTTAATTAATTATTTTCATGTAAATAATTCGAAATTCAGTTTTACAAATGCTATACTGAATTTCAGGAAAAGATTTTATAAGTTAAGTTGAAAGAAGTCTTGAAATTGGTTATCAAGAAAAATAACACCTTTAACATTTTAAACTAGTGTCCTGCAATTTGGGAAGAGATGCTATGTTTTATCTTTTTAAGTTATCTGCATATACTGCAAATAAATAGCAGATCAAAGCGGATTCAAAATTCAATCTATGTTCAAAATTTTTAAAGTTTAAGTACTATGGAGTCACATTTGGAGAAAGTTCTCACTCATGCTAATATACAATAGCTAATTCTACAAACAGCGCTCAATATGTCACTACAGAAACTAAGACACATGTATTAAACACAAAAGAATAAACTAAAAGAAAGGTGTATACAAACTAAAAAATACTTATATTAAGGGAATTTCAAAAAAAAAAGAAGGAAATATTTGAAGCAGTTAAAATGATTTCAAAAAAAACTTTCTGTAAAAAAATCCTCAAAATGTTTGTTTCTTTCTTTCATTAACTTAAATTGTGTAGAAAACAAATTAGTCAATTGAAAACTAAAAGTTGTTGTTCACATCATAAGAAAAAAGTTAATGTTGACTCACAGCCAGCAACAGCCGTTCTTTGTTTACTTCACCTCAAAGACACTGCTAATGTACAAATTTCTAGCATTTATAAGAAATGAATATCTTCATTCGTTCAATTTTGTACACGCTATTTTTCTTATGTCAGACACGAATCTAAAGAATAAATGTTCCAAAATCCAACCTAATTTCATGCTTAGCAATTGCAGTATGTAAGAAGTTTTGAAATTCCCTTTATATTTTTAAGTTAAATTTCGTGAAGGAAAGCAAAAAGCAACACAGTTGGAATACATTAATCTAACTACTGAAACATCACTCTTCTTCTATATAATGCACAACAAAACAGTAGAAATGGCTCATTTTTTTGCTGATTTTATTTTATTTTAAAAAATAACTAAATTTTATGTGTGTAATCTAATGTTTCATGCTAGCCAAAGGGGCAAAAAAAAAAATTAAACTCTTTCTGCTTATTTTAATCATGTATTTTGATTTAGGTGAATTACTTCATAACATGTATGAAATTTTGCTAACATGTACACATCATTTAAGTAAAAAAGCTATAAACTAATTAGTAATCACATTAAATTTTAAGTATCAAGTAATAAGAAGTTCCCTCAGTTAATTTTTTAAACACAATTCGCATTATTATGTGAACTAAAAATGTATTTAAGATTTGGATGGGTGATAGAAGTGTACTAACAACTTCTATTATAACGAGGGAAAAATGAGCCACCTCAGAAACATACACATTAAGACAAGAAATAAAGTAATTGCAAACTGAAAAATAATAATAGAAAAAAAAAATATCTTTAAGAACACTGAAAAATTACAATCAATCTTATCTTACTCTATACAAAGCCGAAACTGTTTGGAATCCAGATCCCTTCTTTCGGCCACCTAAGATTTTAGAAAGAACATTGAAAAAAATGAATAAAAAATAATAGAGATGAAAACTTTTGATAGAGATTTAGAATAATAGAGATTGAACCTTTTTTGGAATCATCAACACCTAATCCAGAATGATCTTCAAAAATATCATTGAGCAGTTTATTTGAAGCGTGCTTAAATTGGTCAACTACGGTGTCATTCAATGGATCTTTGTTCTTTTCCAACCAGTTTGTAAGATTGTATGGCACCTATCACAAATTTTAATACAAAAAATGAATTAATTAATTAAAAATCAATGCTTCTAAAAGAATTTATAGTTCATGTACATATAAATACAAGAATGATGACTAACAACAGGCTGGTCTCAGTCAATATATCAGTTTCCAATGAAGATCAATAGCCTTCTTAAAGCTATCTACCTCGTTGCTCATTACAGCTTTTTCCAGTTATCTGTTCCAAGTGCCTACAATCTATCTGAAGTATAATGTTATTTGTAGATTAGTCTGAGATCTGAATATCTTAAAACAATGACCTCTTGTTTTACTTTCCATGCGAATACTAAGCCTATTAACATCCTTAATTTCAATAACAACTTGATTTTAACAACTGAATCATGTCCCCTCAGACTATACAAATTAAGATTTTTTTTTTACCTCACTAGCTTAGTAGCCCTTCTTATCCTGTCTAATAAAGAAATATCTTTCTTGAGATAAGGAGAACGACATACTCCAAACGAGGTCTTACCAAACTTCTACAGAAAGGCGAAAAAACTTCCTTAGACTCATTCAACTAGATCTATAGATAAACCCCAGCATTACATTGGCTTTGCCAGTTTCAATGCTGCACTGCTGACTAAACTTGAAGTCTAGATTTATTGAAACACCCAGATCAGCGACTGTTTCTGCTTCACCAATAGTCAGTAAATAATAATATATCTAATACTTAATGACTAATATGTTGCATAAACACTTATGAACACACACAATTTTGAATTAAAAAAAGTTCAATATTCTACATTATCCAAAATTTATGTATAATGTACAATTCCAAAGAAAAAAGGGAACGGAAAAATTAAGCATGTTTTTTTTCTAAACTTTAACATAATACCCTGCAAAATCATCTAACATTCTAATGTAACTAAATTTCTGATGTTTTTAAATCATAATTCTTATTTTTAAAAGTAAATGAGTTTTACTCGTTTAATGCTAAACTAAACTTGGTTAGTATAATTGACATAATGAACAAAGTTACTGAATTTTCTTTATAGTATGACATACTTCTCAATTTTGACTACAAAAAGAGCTCAAATTGTACAATGCACCGGCCTCCCAAGTATGTTATTTGACAATTAAGGTGGGACAATGTATAGATAAGATTCTTAAGTACTTAAATTTTCATTAATTATCTTATAGAAAAAAAATAAGTTAGATTGCAAATAAAATTTTACACCATGTTTTTCTCCTATACTTACTGTGCCAGCATAATGGACAATAGCGAAGTGGGCATCTTGCTGCCCAGGTTTGGGTGGACGTGGTTTGACAAAGTTGGGTGACTTTCCAAGATGATTCTGCTTCAGTTTTTCTTCAAAGGTCTTATCGGATGCTTTGGGAAACATAGATTCTTCTTCAAGAATAGACAAAACTCCCATAGGCTGAAATAATGAATATTTTATTATGAAGAGTGTCAAAAAGTAACATCATGAAAAATAATTAGTCTGGCTTAAAACTTTTGAAATGGATTAATTTCAAAAGAAAATTATTATGATTGAATTTTATAAATGTTTTGTTCAAATAAAACGACCAACTGACATTTTTAGGCTTTCATTTCCAAATCAATGCTAGATTACCTTATCCCAAAATGGTGTTATATTTTGCAGGGCATGGGGGGGGGGGATGGAATTGTGACACGAGGGGTGAGGTAACAAGAAGTAGAACAGTTGGTTGAAATAAAAATATTTTATACCACAATATAATTATGTAATATAATGTGACAGGGGAGGAGGGTGTAAGATGCAGTGTGACTTCTGTGAAAAAGAGGATGAAGTAAAATATGTTGAAAAAAAAGGGTGGCATCATTTATGGACAGCCTCTTATAGCTGTATTATAATTTTTACTTCTGTAAACTGGAGTCAAGGCTTGTTTTGCTAACAAATTTTCAACTAAAATGAAGTCCTATTATTATTATTATTGCACAAAAGATTTTTAAAGTAGTACATTTCATTCTAGGTAGGATGAAAACAAAATTTAATAAAATCAATCACACTACCTTTTTAAAGTTAAAGTCCAAGTTTGTAATAATGAAAAATATATTCTATATTCAATCCATTTAATTTTCAAAAATATTTTTCAAATTAATAAACAAAGTAAAAGAAGATAAGAAAGTAAAAAGTCTACACAAGAAGGGTTCGGTACGTCTAACACAGCATTTGACGAATCTAGTAAGGATAGCCTAATAAAATAAGGAGGGTGTAGTAAATTTAATAAGGATAGTTTAATAAATCTAATAAAGAGGACTCAATGTAGTACAAGGAACTAAAAGACAATTTCTAATAACAAAATGAAAATTCAACTCTTAAAAAATCAAAAGTATAGGTTTTCTAAACTAGTGAAGGAATACAATAGGATAACTGAAGTATGTAACAATGAATAATTCTGGGAGACAACAGAACAAGCATTTCATTTTAAAAACTTCAAAATAAAACAGATGAAAACATCAAAAATCTGAAAAAAGAAAACATGCATAAAGCAAAATGGTCTATCAGAGTTAGTGGAGAGAAACATATAACCTGAGCAGTGTATAACATGCATCATGCAACTTGAACATTTGCAGTCTTTATTACCTTCTCGATCAGTTCAATACAAGCTTGCAAATCAAGACCAAAATCAATGAAAGTCCAATCAATGCCTTCTTTCTTGTACTCCTCTTGTTCAACCACAAACATATGATGATTGAAGAATTGTTGCAGTTTTTCATTCGTAAAGTTGATGCATAGTTGTTCAAAGCCATTATACTGCAAGTGTATGTTGCATTACATAAGCAAGCAAAGAAAAGGAGAAAAAGCCAAGCCGTTGGAAGTATAAGGGCGGTAAAAGTGTCATTTTTGATTGCACAAGTGAAAATGTATGATAATTTGGTTAAAATAATAACAGCCATGAAATGATTTTTTTTATGACTCTTTTTTTTTAAACATGAGGCAGTCTGAATACATACATAGTAATGTTTTTTTAATGAAAAATCTGTTTATGAATTTTTAGTAACTATGAAATCAAGTCTTTAAATTTTCAATTTTTTGAATCTAACTCAATATACTTCAATGATAATAAAAAAATTACAGATTTTAGTATTGTTAAAAAATTTGAATGTCCTCACTTTTTTAGGATGCTGCAAATTAAAACATATAATTTCACTTATGCAATAAAAATGCCTCATTTCAGTGATGTATCAGAAACTGGGTGCTCTGAATTACTTATTTCACACAGGATTAATGATAATGCCTTAATGCCTTGCAAGCACACGCGGTATAGGCCAATTACAAGCTTTGCCGTGTTTTAGTAGAGCATGTACCAAGATTTTTCCAAGTTCTGGACAGTCCTACCTTTTCAATTAGATCAATACAAGCTTGGAGATCCAAACCAAAATCAATGAAAGTCCACTCAATACCCTCACGCTTATACTCCTCTTGTTCCAATACAAACATGTGGTGATTGAAGAACTGTTGTAACTTTTCATTTGTAAAGTTGATGCACAGCTGCTCAAAGCTATTGAACTAATTTGGAAAATATAACATGAAATATCAATAATATATAACTCTTCAATGACTTAAACTATTTCCTCGGTAATATTATTATTAAGAAAAAAGGAAAATGCAGCATATTACTTTATTATTTTTATCTTCCTTCAGGCAATAAATTCATAAAAATCAAATACACTTAAAATTTACATTTATCTCCCTTATTTATCAAAAATGACCTAAACTCAAAAATATATTAGTGTATTATCAAGTTTAAAATCAAGTTTGATATCCTAATTACATACCGTAAAATGGGGTGTATAGGAACAGCGGGGTCAATCGGAACAAAACTTCCCAACCGTACAAAGAAATTCTTCATAAATATACTATTGGGTATGTTTCGCCATGAATTTTTTTTTTAGAAAGGTAAGATCATAGGAAGTAGGAAAAAAATACTTTTGTCAATCTGGCAACGCTACTGGCTTCTAAAGAGGGCTGCACGTTGAATGCTAGAAAACATCACATTTTCATAGACTGCAAAACTTCATATGCAAGAACAAACCTTCTTATATTTAATAACTATGAGTGGTATGTTTCAATTATACATGTATCTGAACAACAGAATACCACATTAGAATTTACATTTTTTATAAATTGTGTCATAAAAGTGAAGAATTCTGAAAAATGCCATGGGAAAAAAATTTGCGGGGTGAATCGGAACACTTAGTTCTGTTGTTCCAATTCAAACTTATTAGAAGGAAATTGTTTGAAAAATCAAGATTCTAACCCCAATTCTTCTAATCAAGACAGGGACAAGGATTTATTACTGTTTATCCCTTCTCGTGAGCAACTAGATCTTAGAATGACAAACAGTTGCAGATTTCAAAAGATTTTTTCTCCAGGAGACTGCTTTTTACTTAAAATACGAGGGGGAAAGTCACATAGACTTTATGTAGTGAAAATCTAGCACACAGACAGTGATGAATAAGCGTAAAAAGCTTTCAGGACAATCCCCGAAACCCAGAGATTTCAAGAAACTAAAGAAAAGACAGAGTTCATCCCAGGAGATGTTATGAAAAAACTTAAGCCAAGTCACAATTGCTAGTTTTAAGGACAAGTACATATTTGTGGACGACATGAGTGACTTCCATTCATGTTAAATCTTTGTATTTCAATTCAAAAGCATTTCTTAAAATTACTTTTCATTTTTCATAAGTTCAAAATTATTTTGAATTTTCACAAATTATAAACGTTTACTGGTACTGAAATTATACATTTATTTGACAGTAATTATCTGTTCTTATTCTCCCCCATCAATATTACTCATGTTTGTGAGACCTATTACAGATTAAATTGAAAAAAAATAAAAATTTTAACAAGTGTTCCGATTGACCCCTATCAGCGGGGTGATTCGGAACACCCATAATTTGCTATATATTTTAATAATAATTGCTCAAAATCTTTTGTCTTTGCTTGGAATATCAAAAGTAAAGCAAGACCGAAGTTTTTACCCAAAAAATCAAATTAAAAAAAAAATCTTTTAACTGCTTTTTTACAATCAAAGCTGAAAAGTGTTCCGATTAACCCCATTTTACGGTACATATATTGTAAGATTACCATTCTCAAACAGTCAAAGAGTAAATGTTATTGACCATCTATAAAAGATTTTGATTTCAGAATTGTAATTTTCACTGCAGTACCCTTAAAATGTTAAGCAGAGGAAGTACTATATGTGTACTATATAGTAGAGAATTATATACCTATGAAAAATGTAAATATTTGTATCTTCTTACACACTGATGTTACAATAATGAAACAGCAATAAGTTAAGCTAAAGTACTTTTTTCATTTCAGTATTACACAGAGAAATGCTTCTAACAGTCTTGGCACATCAAAAGTTTTTTTTTTTAATCAAAGTAGTATTAAGTATTGATTTTTTTCTGATGCAGCATTTATTATTTAATAACTTTAGTACGGCATAAAAAATTCACGATTTAGAAGCTTGTTCAGTTTTCTCAATCAAATGAGATAAATATATCATTGGTTCAGTTCCCCTTCTTGAGTTAGAGAGAGAGAGAACATCAAAAGTTCACATTTAAAAATGAAATCATAATATAACTATCAATGTTATGCCTTTTCGAATTCACATGTAATTCATCAAAAAATACATACAAGCATTAAAACTAGAAACAAATACAGTGAATCTCACTTATATGCCGCCTCATTTATGCGCTTTTTTCACTTATACGACGATTTTCAATGGTCCCAACACATTCCATAGCAAAATAATGATAGTATCTTTCGTTTATGCGGCACTCTAAAGATGAATATTTCACTTATGCGCCAAATTTTCACTAAAATGTAAAATATTTAATTTATTTTCTTTAAAAATAAGCATTTTTCTTCACTTTCATCTTTAATCTTTCGCCTTTATTGCTCACGGAAGGCATTTTTTCCGCACGTACTAAAGTTCGGAAAGAGACAATTATCTATTACGCATTGCTTTAAAGGGAACAGTTTGTAATTAGGTACGCTACAATTTTTGTTTTCTCTTTATTATTGTAGTTACGTTAATGCAATTGACAAACCGCAGTAATATGTCACTTGTCTATAGAAACATTCTTCATCATTCTCTCATTAGAAACTATGTTGCGTTTTCGTCCTTTAAATAAGCTTGTTCACTTATACGTCTCTCTCACTTGGGCCGGCGCATAAGTGAGAGTTCACTGTAGTTCTAATGATTTTTTCTGCATCATTGAGCTACTTAAAAGAAGAGAGAAAAAAAGGGGGGGGGGGGATATTGAGCATATTAATGGACTGAAAAAGTTCAGAACTTAAGATTCCTTGTGAAAAAGAATAAAATAAAATTCAACTATTACGGTGTGACTTGCTTGCTGTAAAAGTACTTATACTCAAACAATTTAACGTAAGTTTAACTAGATTTTTTTAACGCAAATAAACTGACAAAATTTCAAGAACTTGTTCATCAGGGAGGCATTAAGGTCTCAAAGGTTTAGAAACACTTCACAATAAATACACAGAGTCTTAAAATATGAATCTCAACATGGAAAAAGTGTCTGTTATTATATCATTGTACTTAATTGTTTTGTGGAAAATTGTTCAGCAAAAATCAGCAAAAAAGCACATAATTTAATCAAATTAATTTTCATAATTATCATTTTTTCACTCACGTCAAAGATTTCAAATCCAGCAATATCCAATACACCAATGAAGTACTGCCTCTTCTGCTTTGTATCCAATGTTTCATTGACTCTTTTAACCAACCATTTGAAAAGCCTATCATACATTGCTTTTGATAAGGCACCCACTGAATAGACTACCTGTTAAAAGACAAAACACAAGCTCTGTTAAATGCCACTGTTAAAAATGGGAATTTCTAATTTTTGAGCAATAGGACTTTATTTGTCAATAAGAATTACATTTAAAAAACATATTCAGATGTGAGGAAATTTTCAAGGAAATAATTCTATGAAGATTAAAATGTTTTTGAAGACTAGTTGTACAAATTGAGAAATTGGCAACTCATAAACAAATCTAACCAAGGTTTTCAACAAGAATATTTTAGAGTAACAGGATAATAAATATTACGCCCAACCAGTGGCTTTTTAAGAAAACCTTCAAAATAGTGGAATTATCACACTGAATATGGAAAGCACTCCTTAAGACTCCCCCTTCCCCCTATAAGTCTGGTCAAATGCACACAGCTAACAAACATCCTAAGAAGGTCAACAAAAGTTAGTGTCTTATATTTTTAACTATGAATTTTCTACTAACAAGAGCTTTTATAATTTTTTTTTCCTTAATGAGTTTATTACAAAACCACCTATCAAGGCAATAAATAAACTGATTTCCTATACAAAAAAAAAATTTTTTTTAGTGATGTTGTTTTGAAAATTTTGGGGAAGCACGAAAATAGGAAGAGATCCCAATTGAAATATCTCCACCAATGTTTTTATGCTACAAAACATAATCTGTTAAACAAAATTGAAAATGAAGTATATTAATGCATTTTGAGGAGTTTATTTTCAATAGATATGTTGGATTTTAAATGTAATTGTATTAACAATAATTTGTCTTTATACTAAAAAGATTTGAATGTGTTAAAATTTTAAGCAAATATTTTCACAAAACACTTACTTGCTCTTTATTTCTGCCTTGTGTGACAAGTTCGTTACCAACTCGAATCTTCGGCTTCAGTAAATTCTTGTACAAATCTGCAGCATTTAGACCCAATAAGTGTGCTACTTTTTCTCCAGCTTCTGTGCCATCTGCCTCAGCCTGTTCCTCACGAGGACGTTGTTTAAACTTCAGTTCACCAAGATGCATGACTGAAGCAGTGATTTTATAAATGTTTAGTTTTTCATCTTCAGTGAAACCTAAGACATCAAAACCATTCTAAAAGAAAAACAAGCATTTAATATTCTCAGAAATAACGTAAGTCAGTGACAGGTAGAAATCACTAAATACTTATTTTTCAAAACAACTAATATTATGTTTCCGTTCAACTGACAATTTGTATCTGGACATATCCTAATTTTAATCGTTTATAATGTTTCCGAACTTAATTTAGATTTTAATTAATCTGACTCATGAGATAAATTATCAACAGGGGTGGCAAAGAATCATAGCAAGGGATATGTAAAATTATAAAGTGGAAGTTTTTAAACACGAGTTCTTTAAAAATTACAGAATTGTGATTTCTAGTATTTAATTTACTTTCAGAAACCAATCAATTCGAGTTGCATGAATTTAAGGGAAAGATTTGAAAGGTAAAACTCTCCGACTTTAATTGAAAAAAATGCATCACTTACCCCAGTATTTTTATTTATTCTTCATTGAAAAGTTATTTTAACAGGCCGCCGCTTTTAAAAGTACCGGCCTGCAACCAAGGTAACGAAAACAAACCCTAGTTGCCACTACCAAGTTGAAATAAGTGTGATTGAGTACAATAAATTGAGTGACGTCCACTGTGGGTCAGCGGCGTAACAAGAAATTCCAAAAGTGGTATCGGATGGGGTGTCCAGCAAAGTAAAAATAGTAATTTCTGCTGCTTGGAAATGAAAATAAAAGAAATCATAATTTGATTTACATGACTGGATGATGAAAAGATATTTTAAACAAAATGTTTTTTTTTCAATAATGAAAAGTACTGAACCGTTGAGATGAATCATTCGTCTGCATAGCACCGAGAACCACAGAGGGCCACTTGTCAGTTTGGACTGCCCCCTCCACCTTAGAATTTTATAAAAATTATACTATTCTGAATCAGAGACAAAACTCACTCAAGGCTTGAACCCTAGTTTCTGACCTGGCTGACATACTTTGGATCCTACTTATTTACTTTTACTTTCAATGCTTCATTGTTGAGGAGCTAGGGTTATCAGATCAAAGTTTCGGGACCTTACCAAGTTTTACCAAATTCAGGCGCCACTATTAATTACTCACAGCGAAAAATTACCAAAACGCGATAACTTACCAGAAAAGACAACCACTCAAGTACGCGCTAGATCCAAAGTGGTCAAATTTAAATGGATACGTCAGCTGCTGGTCTATATGGTAGCCGCTGAAACTGCTGTTCGTCGGCATTAGTTATTTTTAATCGTATTTTACTGATTTTAAGTCTCTCTACACTATCCTTATCCGAAAATCACGTGAAACTCATGAAATTCTTTTAATTGATTGATCAGAATCTCCTTCTTTTCTCAGAACGGCTTCTACAATCGTAAGTCTATTTAAACTTTCAGTATTTTAAGAATTTATGCACATTCTGAGAGTTCGATAGTAATTAAATAAAACCAAGAGTGCCCACCCCCCCAGACACAATGGAGCACCTACCTCAAATACTGCGTTAAGAAACTACTAGTTACAAAAAAAAACTGCACCTAAACTCTTTACCGTTTACGCGCACTTCGATAAAATGCATTTTTTTATGTTACTAAGCAATCTTTAATTTTGAAAACGGAAACAAAAGACAACGAAATTTTAGTATCGGATTATTATTATATCCATGGATATTATTACATCATAATTTTTTAAAATACATATATTAGAATTGATCATCGAGCGAGGCCATGGTTAGAAATGTAAATATAAAGCGTGGCAAAATGAATCTGGTTTCAGCTTTGTCACTCTCTTTCTTGAATAGGTATCCGATTTTAAATAGAACTATTCTCGATTTGGGTTCATAATTTTCAAAAATATTGATAGGACTAATATCATTGTGTCAATTTAAAATGGAAAATAGTAAATTCATTTTCTTATTCTCGTATCTAAAAGCAAACATGAAAAGATCTGGAAACGAACAACTTACAAGAAAATACTGCTTTAAAGTTTAACAGCCTTCTTTTTCGTAAAAGTAACAAATACTTGTATCACAGAAAATTAATTTAACAGAACATTTGATTTTTTTTTTTTTGCAACAAACAGTTGCATTAATAACAGAACATTTTCCCTCCGAATCATTTCAATAAATAATAACCACAAAAATTTAAAAAAAGAACTCATATTTGCATATAACCGGATCCATATCTGTGCATCTATATGAACGCCCTTTTAATTACTGCCAGGAAAGGGAGCGGAAAGAATCGTGTAAGTTTCACCATATAACGGTGAATCAATGAAACTAACCCAGTTTACGAACACGTATTTTGATCAATTTATATATTCTGTTTGCAACGACATTTCTAGTCCATGACATCAATGACAGCATGAAGAACGTCATTAGTTCGTAAATTGCGGATACATATATTGCAGTCTTAAAGAGTTTCTCTCTAACTAGTCTTTTATTTAAAATATATATATTTTTTTTAAGTTTCGTTATTTATAAATAAGTTCTTTTTGTTGTCTTGTCCCTTATGATTGCAATGTTCAATGCAGTTGATAAACTGAAACTTTTTTCATGCAATTTGCAGCTGCACATATCTCTCTCTTTCAGACAGTTAAGATAAATTTACGTTGATTAAATAATATCATTAAGTTACCCAGTGGGTATTTTTGAATGTACAAAATCTTCGTAAAAATAATCTAAATGAAAACAAATTGATTCAACTCTAGAAGAGAACAAATTAGAAATCCACCGAGAATATTGTCATTTCAAAATACTTACGTCAGTGACTAGCATGTCCTCACCATCATCAACTCCTGGAATATCTGTCTTACCCTGAGACACGAAATGGTAATCTCGGATTTTGTTTGAAAGTAGGACTTTCTCTGGAAAGGAGCAATGTTAAACAAATAAGAGGGTTAGGGATGGGAAGGATGTACAGGAAACACTACCATAACAGTCAATATAAATTGTTAGTTAAAGTTAGCCACAAGGAACTAAAACAAAGAATAAGGTGTAAGAATATGCCATCTTCAATTTTAGCTGTGTTCTTAATTTGTCTGCATTACTATCTATCAAGCGTGTATGGGAGTGGGGGCTGAAATTATTTGCTTGCTTTGTAATTTGTAGGTAAAGTCATTACTGGAAATCAAGCTCAAACAAGAGACATTTCAACTGCAGATTTTTTGGTGTATTTAATACCTAAACGATTCAAAGTTGCAAGTCAAAGTTGCAATCAGGATAACATATGTCTAAAAGTTATTTGAAAATTATCGGTGAAGGTGACTATGCATGTATGTAGTGACTAATTTTAAAATTCATTCTGGTCGCATCATTTTACTGAGCAACGTGTTGACATGAGCATGAAAATTTATAATATTAAAGGTTACGTAACATAAATAATTTTCAATGGAGATTGATGTGCCTCCAAAATTTAGGTAGAAAAACTGAGTTTCAGAACAGTTTGAACGTGGTGTTTACTTTGGTGCGTGCACGTGTATGAGAGAATTTATGCAAGAATGCATAGTGATGCCAGAAGTCGCGCAGTATAGACACAGAAAGAAAGCAAGCAGTTAGTAGATATCATGCACAGGGATAGCTATTCATTTCTCAGTTACAGATTGATTTATGTCTATTACTTGCTCCCGTTTACCACTGAGAGCCTATCCTTGACAGCTTGTTTGAACATATAGTTTAGTAAAACATTGAAGTCTACCCGGACAATTACAGGACACAGATCATTCTTTTCTACGAAATCAAAGGTATATTGTGCAAAAGTACACTAGGAGGAGGAGAGGAGGAGGAAAGGAATCTTGATTTGCACAATGTGCTTCTAAGTTATCTACAAGGGTACTAAAATAACATTGTATTAAGGTCGGGATAAGGAAGAAGGATCATAACTATTGTTAAATTAAGTTGGCATTCTACATTTAGGTAATTTTGGATAAGGCTTTAGGATGGAGGAAGGGATGGTACGAATGTCTACACAATGAAAGGTAGGTTCTTTCAGGTTTTTGGGTCCTATACTCACGTCAGTAAATTGCATTTCCTCAGCATCATCGACACCGGGGATGTCAATTTTACCCTGGGACACGAAGTGATAATCGTGAATGTCGTCGCTAAGCAGTAGATTTTCTGAAGCAGCAAATGAAGAAGAAGAAGGAGAAGAAAGCGTTTAGTTTTTTGCATGATAGAAAATAGCAAATCTTATAAAATACGCTGGCTTTCAAAAAGTAAGTGCGCAATACAAGTTTTCAATTTTTGACTGCACATTTCAATCTTATGGTCTAAAATTATTTGTGAAAGTTAATGACAAATTGATCAGTTTTTTTTTTATTATTTATTTTTATTTTTAAAAATTGGTGAAAAGCAGTTGAAAAGAATGGGTTTCGCATTATTAATTGAACTAAAATCTTCTTTAAAAAAATGTTTGTACAACTTACGGTCCCAAGCTTATGGTCCAATAAGTATCGAAGTTAATTTTTCAATATCATACATAACACTCAAAGCTGGATAAAGGCTTTAGTTTTGGAGGGAATCATTATTAAAATATGACCATACGAATCGGAAGGGAGATGGAAATTATTGATAGACACTGAAAGAAAATTGTAAAATCTTCGGCACCCAGGGAGATAAAATTAGATACTAGATTTCTTTTTTACCTTTTATTCCTTTATATTATTAAACTTCTATTTCTTAGAGTTTATTGGAAAATAAATTTTAAAACGACTTTAAAAAGGTTCTTGTTCTAAAATAACTAGTCCTCAAGGTATTTTGTTAGTCGCCCAAGCGGCCAGGCCTTCGGGATTTGTCGATCATTATCATAAGTTCTTGTACAACTCAGGCCCATCATTTAGGGGGGTTAGGGGGGTTAATTGTCCCCCTGGCGTTGAGAAATCAATGTATTTACATATAAGTGAGATCGGCTTTCGTTGTTTTCCGATGAAATTGCATTCTGTTTGCACCCTTTGACCCCTCCCCCCCCTGAAAAAACTTAAATGACAGGCCTGGTGCAAGTTGAGAGTCTGGGGTTATTTTTCGAAGTCTTGAAAACATAGCTATAGGGTCTTTCAGACGTTAGGGATTAGGGGGGAGAGAGAGATCATGATCCTACGAACCACCGCTGTACCCCCGCTTGGTTGTGTTTTCAAAAATGCTTGATATTAAAAATGAAAACTGGGAGCAAGGCTTCGAAGTAGTGGGAGGGCATTCGTGAAAATATTGTAAGATTCTCAAATATATATTAAATAGTCGGAATGTTTTACTGGGGTGCTACAGTTATGCTCAAGTACCTAGAACGTACTAGAATTTCACTTTCAGCAGAGCTGATGCATTTGCTGTTTTCCTCATGTAGTGTTCCGATCAATCTCTTAGTTCAAAACTGACCTGCTAAACTAATGGCTATTATGCCGTTGTTACGTTAATTACCTTCATATTAGAATTTCGGTAATCAGAACATTACTTTTCCAGCTTTGTTGTATCCGGTATCACGCATTCAAGTTTTGAAAGCCAACGTGAATTCAAAAAAACGAAATCTAAAATATTTAAACAATACAGGGCAAACTATTATTATGAACAATATATACTGCAGTTTGATAAACATTAGGGATGCACCGATTAATCGTATAGGGTGTCAATGTAATTTTATTAACAATAATATGAAAATTGATTCAAAGAAATCTGATAAAATTTAAAAATAATTTTGGAAAATTGAAAAAAAAAAAAAAAAAGAAGAAACAAATCTGCTGTCAGAAATAAATAAGTATGTATTTCTGAAATCGGAATTGTAAAAGTAAGTTAAAAAACAGTAATGGTTGAATTGGAAAAAATAAAAATAATCACCCTGATCATTAATCGGCTCGGCCTATTAATCAGCAGATTATCAAAAGCCAATTAATCGGTAATAGGTCAATTTGCTTATCGGTGCATCCTTAATAAACATTATGACATTATTAATAAAAATTGTATGTGTATATGGTAATGAAAAGTCCGACATTAAAGCATGTTGTTTAGACAAAGATGATGCAGTATTTAGAAGAGAAGCGCTTTTGCAAGAAGTGGTTCAAAGAAGCAGAAAAGCATACTTTAACTCACATTTCAATAATTCTCCTGATTCCCCTTTAAATCACATTAAATGTAACACATAATGGGACCTTCATACGTCAAAGAATTGACACAACATTGATAAGTATAAGAAATTTACACGTGATAATTTTAGTCTGTATATCAAATCGAATTCTTATACGTAGAGACATTATTAATGTCTTGATGTACTGACTTTTTTTTAAATGGCTGTGTCAGCTGCATAACCATGAGACTTTAAATAACTGAAGAGAAAATGGTCCTTCCTTATCTTTGAATACCAGTATTTTTCTATTTTGATAATGAGGTAAATATTATTTATGTTGAAACTTTTTTATTTTTCTTAAATTCTGAATCATAGTTTAATATTTATGTCTCATTCGGATTAAACAAGCCAGTTGTACTGTGGTATGTTTGCTTAACATTTTAGAATGCTTGCTTTTTTTTATCACTAAAAAGTCTACTTCGCTGAACGAAAACCTTTTATCGTAATCTCCCCTTATATTACACAGCGAAAAATGAACTGTTGTTTTTACAGTATATACAGTCAAGGTTCCAATTTAAAACTAAAATGCGCGGTAATAAACTGTAAAACTAGCAATTTTAGTTTCTTATTGTGAAGTTAGCCATTTTATTGTTTATTGCCGTGAAATTTAGCTGTATTATACTGTAAAAGCAACAGTATAATACTGACAGCAAAGGTTCCTGTTTAAAACTGAAAAACATACACGGTAATAAACTGTTAAACTATCAAATTTTACAGTTTATTGCTGTTAAAGCAATTTTACAGTTTATTGCTGTTAAAGCAATTTTACAGTTTAGTACAGTAAAAGTAGCAATTTTACAGTTTATAACTGTAAAATTAGCATTTTTTACAGTTTATTACTATAAAAATAGCTGCATTATACTGTAAAAACAACATTCATTTTTTACAGAGTATGGATTAGAAATAAAAACTCGTTCGAAAAACAGTAACCCTTCGTTACGTCGCGCCTCAATGTACTGCTCATTTGGATAAATCACGCTTTTCCTCTGACTATCAGTTCTATTAATCGAACGACCTTTTTCCTTTAAAAACAAGACTAATAGCCACTGTTTAACATTTTAAATGACTTAAATAGTTATTAGAAATGCTGATAAATCAATACTACAACGCAAATAGATAATGATTCGACCGAAAGCGTGAGGTTTCATTTGAGGTGATTCGATTAAAACTTGATAGTCCAGGGTCTTTGCCATTAGGGTTTCATTTTAATCGAAGGATTCATAAATACTTTTAGCGGTTTTTCAGAAGCTTACATTAGCCACTAAATCACTTTTAAAGTACGAAAGTAACGACGGATAGATTTGTTTCGTACTTAAAGTAAACTTTGGATGTGAATAATTATGCCAATGTTGTGTACTTCTATTTATATGATATGATAACAAATTGTGCGTCTTGCACCAACCTTTAACAGTTCGAGTGCTATTCCTGTGCTTTTTTTTTTTTTTTTCATATTTAGGTTTTTCCTGTTTGAAGTATGAATAAGTGACAGAGACATGCGTCATACATATGATTATTCTTAAAACTCTCAGAGTTAATTTAAAAAAGCAATATAGATGCATCGGAACTGTTATAATGTAATTGTTGAGTTCTACATATGAAACGAATTTCAAATGGAAAATGGATTTTATCACAAATAGTGGAAAGAATTAAAAACAAATAATAATAATGGATTTACAGAGAGTCAGACGTTAATCGAATTTTAATTCACAAAAGATTGATTTAGGAAGGTCCCATTGTACTTATCAAAACAGCAATATATTACACTTACTCTAGAATAAAATTAGATACCATGCAATCTCGATTATCCGAAGCTAGGTTAAATGGAACTCTTCATTAGCCGATGTCTGATTTCGTGGCTACCCCCATTTTTTTTGGCTTAGTAGCTAAAAATGCGACATCGATGAAAAATCATCGATGCTTTACATCGATCTTGAAATAAAATTAAAAAAAACAAGCAATGACAGAGAATCATTGAAGTTTCGAATCATCGATTTTTCATGTTTTTATAAGTATTTACATAACAGCCTTTAATAAATGTTCTTACGAGAGTATTTGTCACTTCGACAGTGTTTGCGTACATTATCTTGAGCAACGATTTTTCAACCGTCAAGAATAATGCAAAATTCTAGATTTTATAACAATTTAAAGTCGCTTTTTTTTCTAATTGCATATCAATAGAAGCGCTTTCGTACACTGCAAAAAATTAAATGTGGTTTTTACAGTATAATACAGCGTATTTTCTAGAAATAAAGTGTAAAATTGCTTATGTTACAATAATAAACTGTAAAATTGCTAATATTATAGTTTATTACTGTGCATTTTCTAATTTTAAAACGGAGCCTCTGCTGCCAGTATTATACTGTAAAAATAACAGTATATTTTTTGCAGTGTAATTATCAATTTTTACACCTGAATCAATTACAAATCTTTACGTGGCTAAAAATGGAGCATCGATGACGAAAAGCATCAACATTTTTTTTTTTAAAGCTAGAGTTCAAACACCTGGGACATTGCTTCACCTGAATTGTGCTTAAAAAACATTTGTGTTTTAATAAAAACAAATTTTTCAAGAACATTTTTTTATAATTTTCAAAAGGATACATTGTTACTATAATCAGTTGCGAAAAGGGATTTAATTCTTCAAGTATTTGCGTTTTGTAACCGATGAAATTCGCTATTTTTTTTGCTGCCTGGATTTAAGGAAATTTCGGTTTTCCGACGTCGTCTGATCCCAATTACTTCGGATAATCGAGTTTTTATGGAAGTTTACTTTATATTTTGACTCACAAAACTACTTTTTGGCAACATAAAAAAGAAATTTCGTTTGACTATTAATAAAGATTGTATAAAATGAATGATTTTTATTCTAAATATTAATCACTTTAAAAGTTGTTTATTTTAAAACTATTTTTCTAATTTTAAGACCATGATACTTTTCATTGGATAGTTTGAAATCTTCATGAGAAGAATAAATCGTTACCTTTTAAATTCTTAATTTTTCCAGACATCATCTGGTAAAAAATGTGATAGGAGCGTTCCAGAGGTTGCTGCGAAATCACACGAGCTTTCTCTAATAAATCTAGAATGATGTGAAAAGTAAAGCTTAGAAATTTTCTAAACGAAAACGATTAGTTAAAAAATGACAAAAGAAAATCTTAGAAACTGAGACTGAAAAATACAAAATTAAAGGAAACATTAAGAAATTTGCTTACAAGTTTCAATATCAGCACCAGCAAGTTTACCCATTGGTCCAAAATGAATTCGAATAAATTTACCCTATAATAAAATAAGTATCTTCATTATCAATGAAATTGATAACCAATCAAACATTTCGTGAATGGTAAAATGCTTATACATGTACATTCGAAATAAAAGTATGGTTCAATTATGGTTAAAATGTACTTACAAATCGAGATGAGTTATCATTTCTCACAGTTTTGGCATTACCAAAAGCTTCTAATACTGGATTGGTTTGAATGACTTGGTCTTCCAAATTTCCCTGAAAAAAGAATTGGCATTATTTTTTAAAGTGTTAAAATCTAAAAGAATAAACCGATGAAATTGATTGCGGGACTTTCATAATGGTTTTAGTATTGAAGAGATAGCAAATAACATTTTTAAAATTCAGTTTTAAAATTTTGATCAAAAATTTCGGCTGAAAGAAAACCTCATGAATTTTATCTACTTTAATAATTTAAATTATAGTTAAAAAAAACTTTAAAAATACGCTTTTAAACTATATTTCATGATACTCTGATTTTCAAAACTATTGAATATCAGCTCTTTTAATACATCAACATGTAAAGTATTTTAGCCTTTAGTATTAATAATAGTATTAAATATATTACATTTATATTTGCAAAGAACGTGAATTTTATCTTTTATTCAGAGTTACCCTCAAGCGACTGAAACACTTATAATACATCAACACCTCATAATATAGTTTAGCCTTTAGTATTAATAATAGCATAAAATATATTACTTTTTGTACTTATAGAGAACGTGAATTTTATCTTTTCTTCAGAGTTACATACATACATACAAACAAACCCACATGTGAAACTAATAAAAGCGTATTAAAAAGACTGAATCCTGCTGAGAGATAATTTCAACCAGTTTGGCTTGAGGTCTAAATTCACCAAATTTCTTGACTTTAAACATTTTAAGTTACAATAGGAGCACATGGCAAGTCACGTACCTTTTTGGAGGCTGAACTATCTTTGTCCTTCTTCGCTGATTTGCCAACATTTGCAAAGTAAGCAATTACTTTCTTCGTGTTTTCTGTTTTTCCGGCCCCGGATTCACCTCTGTAAATAAACAAATGATTTTCGTTTGCAAAATTAAAAAATGTTTCATGTATTTTCATTACAGCTTCAGAAAACACACAAAATACAACTGTGTTGTTTTATACTATGATTTAAACTTTTTTAATTACACATTTGATTGGCAAGGTATAATTCTTGGTTAATTTTCTAATTGCAAGTAATTTTAGTATTTTTCATGATAAATAAGAGGTTATAGTTTTTTTAAAATCCTTAATTGCTCGGAAATTTTAATATATTAATTTAAAAAAATTTTCATTTGAAATAAATACTGTTCAAACTAGTTATTTGTTTCGAATTTAAAGACACAGTTTT
Source organism: Uloborus plumipes (assembly GCA_038373865.1). NCBI lineage: Eukaryota > Metazoa > Arthropoda > Arachnida > Araneae > Uloboridae > Uloborus > Uloborus plumipes. Next base: position 25,152 of record JAXGGA010002452.1, on the reverse strand, counting down.
TTTTAATGTTTTTCATAGACGTATTTTACTTAAATACGCCCGTCCATTTCGTGTCACGACAGAATTTTTCTGAATAACAGCTGTTTTGTAACAACGTCCAGAAAAGATTTCGGAAGAAAAAAAGGAAAAAATAGTAAAGCTCTAAAAAAAGCACAAAAGGGGTTACGCGCGTGATTTCATACTATTTTCATTATTATTATAGGAGACTTATTATGTTACACAATACAAATATTTTAAGACGTAGAAAAGAGTAAAGTACTTACGTAATCAACATGGACTGGTTTTCGCGGTCTGAAAGGAAAAAAAAAACACCCCGTAAGATAGTATATGTGTAATAAGTTACATAAAAAATGCATAATGAGAGGCAGCTTCGTATTTTGTGCCATGTTATTATGATTTAAATGAACATTTAATTTAGCTTATTTAAGTATCCAGTCAAAACAATTTAAATACACAGGTTAAATTAGGCACCTTAAATAATTAATTGAAAATGTAATATTCTAAATAATCTGCTATGGAAGCTCTCTTTAACTGATTGAAACTTTTATTTTTTCATAACATCTACAGGAGTATTATGCATTAAAGAAATAGTTTTCATAGATCCTGTACGCATTTACATACGCAGGTCATAACATCAATAAATGTGGCGTATCAACGATTTTGATAAGGGGGATGCTGATGTTAAAAAAAGTTCTATAGCTTCGTATTTTTGCAATCTTTTATCACATATCCATTTGTATGAAGAAACAATAGATATGAAAAGAAAAAAATATCTGAGGCTACGTTTAAAATTCTGAACTCGTCAAATAGAAAAAGAAAAAGAAAAAATTAAATACCCCCGAAAAAAAGAGTAAGTTATAAGTACGACAGAGTAACTATAAAAGCTGAAATTATTTCAAGCTGACATAAAGCAAACGTTGCCACATCCAGTAAATAAACCAATGAATAAATAAAATTTAAATAAATAAAAAAAAACAATGCAATTAAAAATCTATAGTTTTGATTTTTACTGCGGAAGAGCCACATTATCATGGCTCGTTAGTCTTCAGTAACCATTTTCTAAACAAATACGGATGAAATTTGTTGAAACAAACTTGGAACTTACTCTGCAACATGTCGTTGTACGCTCCGTCGGAGACAGCGAAAATATGTGGTGGCATCTCGCCCCTCCTCTTGCCTTTGTACATCTGGACCACTCGGTTCGTGTAAATAGGAAATCGCTTGTAAGGATTGATGGCTACGCAAAACAATCCTGAATAGGTCTGAACAGGAGGAAAAATGTACACAAAATTGTTACAATTACAATGCATAGTTTGTTGTCTTAGAATTGAAGGGCTTGAGAGATGAAAAGGTTATGTGACAAAATCGAAAATGAGAGAAATTTAAGTTCAAAGTTTTATTGTTGCAGTTGTTGTAGCTTTTTTGTTTTTTGGTTTTGTCGTTAAGAGAGCCTACGAAATTGGTCGAATGACATCTACTTTTTGATGTACCAAGTTTCATTTGCTCACCTGTATCGATTTATTACCATTGTCCAGAGTGTATTTTCAAAAAATGTAAAATAGCCTCTTCATCTTCCAAACCCTTAAATTTTCATTTTGCATCTTCTGTGAGAAGACAATATTTTTTCAATGAATTCTTACGGAGTTGCTTCGCGAAATCTTTAGTACGCTTTCTGTGGATTGCGGAGAATTTTCGTCCAGTACAACGGAATGGAGTCAATTATGTATAGAGGGATACAAAGGATTAATTACTGATATTTATAAAATTTATTAAAAGACTTTCAGAAGACGCTTTGTTTACAAAATTCCGATGATTTGAATTTTTGAAGTACCAAGAGCCCCGTAACAAAAAATGTGTCTGAAGAGGAGGAGAGAAACTTCAAAGTTCAGAGTAAATTGTGAAAAAAAAAAAAAACATCATAGAAGGAGAGACATTATTTTCTTTGTTTTCTCTTCCATTTGCTTTGACTATGATTTGCGACCCCATGTTTCTTCTAATGACTCACTGTCCAGCAATATCGAAGAAACAAAAATTTTAAGACTTCTGGCACTTTAATAAATCTTTCCCTATGCTCTTGTCAAATCGATTATGAAAAAAAAGTTTTTGACCTCACCATCTCATCGAGAGCTCGCTCCCTCGATGACGTCATGAAACAATGCAAAATCTTGATGTTTCAAAACGTCATAACTCGGTCAATTTTTGTGGTAGAAGAGTGATTTTTTTTAGTTTTAAACGTTACAGTGTCAAGAATGTTTTACTAAACATGATTGATAGGACTGGGGGGCTGTATAAAAATTTAAATTTCGTAACTCTTTCAAAATTTGATTTTTTGAAAAACATTGAATAGACCCAAAATTCCTTTCGTAATTTGGAGATTTTTTCCTAAATAAACTGTATGCTTATCTCTAACGGTTTAGAAATTAGCTATTGGTCCACGATTGGAGTGGACACCCTGTATATTCATTTCATATTTGGATTACCCTATGGTAATATTGGAACAACACTTATATGAAATGAATAAGTGCTTTTGCGCAACAAAGTAACAATAGTAAACAATGTAAATCATGTATATCAAGCATGAATTATATTTTGCTTGATATACGTTTTACCTGAGATACTAATTTGTACTGGATATAGATCGCTTACCACTATTACTTATAATAGTATCACACAGACATCACAGATAACATTTATAATAGTATTACATAAATTATGTGCATACATTTATAAAGTATAAAAGTAAATCTCTCATTTCTTTATTTTTTCTTTTGTTATTTTAGAACATTCATGCAACATGGAAAAAAATGAACAAGATCACATTTCCAACAGAAAAAAATTCTTAACTTGAAACTTGATAAAATTAGGATTCTATTATTATGACAAGTCATTGCATTTTCAGCTCCTAGGATAAAATAAGTTCAATTTAAATTTAGCTGTAAAGTAATTTTTAAAACTTCTGCTTCAATAAGAATGAGTTAAAAATAACTTATATTGGTTCAAATAAAGATATTGAAGTATACTATAAGAAGAGGAGTAATACTTTGCGTTCTAAATTATGTTTTTCCGAGTAGGATACAACATTAGCAATAGCAAGACGTACATATCTACAATATATCTATATATTTTGATGAACAATCCTACTGTACGCACTTTATTTGGGAAAACTTTCCTCAGATCTTAGACTTGGACTTTAAATGTACTATGCCAAACATATTATTAAAAGTTAATTTATTCTAAACTGAAAAGTCTAATCAAAATCTAAAAACATTAAATCTAAAAACATATAAATTCATGCAAAATCAAACTTTTCTATTGATGAATGATTTTTCTTTCATGGTTTCTTAAAAAAAGTGGATAAAGGGGGGGGGGACAAAACTTTATGTACTTACTAGAAGGGGAAAAATGTCAGGAAAGGAAAAAATTGTGTTTCAAAATTAAAATATTCATAAGAGATATGAAGTAACATTCAACGCCAAAAAGTAGCTCTAAAAACAGTTCTAAGGTTGTAACAAAAATTGCTTTCAAAAACGAAAGTAAGGACAAAAATGAGGTTAGTAAAATCATCAAAAAACGCATGCATGGTTATCAGCCCAAGCCATACTTACGTAGATGAGTTTGGAATAGTACCGCTCTTTTAAATTGTAAAGAACACTGGGATCGTTTAGGTATGTAAGATTTGACATATCTTCGGTTTTTTCATATTTGGGGGGATTCACTTGCTGAAGATTTTCCTTTTTTACTTGTTTCTGTGTTTGGAAGGAACAAAAATGCATTAGTCAATTTGTAAAACAAAAAAATCAGGAAGGAAGGCAATGTGGATACAGCCGACTAGTGGAAAAAAGAATTCAAATTTGCAATTTTCCGCGTTGCAAGCAAAAATACTTGCTGATATAAAAATGAAGTTTTAATATTAGACGAAAAAAAGCATGTAAATAAATCAGAAAATGCAAATTAATAACTATTAATTAAGAAAGGTTCACACAGTTTAATAAATTCTGTCTTTCATACATAAATAAAACTTTAAATTTAACGGTAAAAAAGAGAAATAAAATCTTGTCCTTCCAATTTTGCTCTTCATTGGCAATACGTGACTGTAAATTGGTTTTCTTTGTCGACGTACTAATAAAACGGTTAAACAAACTACCAGTAGCTCGAAGGTTTTTTTTTTTTAAATTGATTCTGAATATTGATAAAAATCAATCAGTTAATTATTTATTTTTTTATGTTCAAAGATCGATAGTTGTGAAATGAATACATGAATACGACATTTCTTGCGTTTTGAACCTCAAATTTTAATTGAAGGACAAAAGAAAACGGAGACTAGTTACAATTTAATTATTCTAAAACCTTTCTTTGCATATAAATTGACTTGGTGGACTTTGTTATAGTCGTCGGAATTATTCTTTAGAGTTTTAGTCACACGAAGGATTAAAGTTTATAGAATTACAAAAATTATACGTAAATAAAAATACTTAAAGGTAGAATAGAAAAATGCTCTTCTAATTTTGCAGCACATTCGTAAGACGTGACTGTAAATCGGTTTTCTTTGTTAGTATACCTATCAAAAGGTAAAACAAACTACCAGTAATTTCAATACTTTTTTTTTAATCATTTACCTACTACAAATTTTAAAGCAAGGATATTTATGAGACAATAAGAGATCGAAAATTAATTTTAAATACTGACAAAAAACAATCAGTTTATTATTTATTAATTTTTTTTGTGCCTGAAACGCTAGAGCTTTGAAATTTTAACATCAGAACAAAAAATATCGAGATTAGTTACAATTAAATTATGGTAAAGCATTTTTTGAATTGAAATTAGTTTGATAGACTTGGTTTTTACAGATTTGGAAATTATTCTTTAGCGTTTTAATAATGAGCATACATAATAAAGTTCATTAAAAGTGTTTCATCCGAAATTATTTATCTAGTTTTCTTATTTCTTTCAACGAATAAAGTTCATAAAATGTAAAATAACAGAAGAGAAAAAACTGAATGATTTGCATATGCGATTTAAACTAATATTTGTGAAAGGCAAATTGGAAGTATCTCAAGTTCATAGGGATTGAGAACTTAAAGAGACGAATTTAAGGAAAATTATTACTCTTTTTGCAATATTTCACCACAGTAGGTTTTCATTGCTTGCTCGCTGTGTATGAGGGGTAACATCGAATATCCACGGTGCCTTTCTCCCTGTTTCAAACTACTTACATATATCAGGTTACAGCTGATATACCGATCTCTAAAGTTGTGCAACACACTGGCTTCGTTCAAATAGGTCAGAGATGAGACGTCATCGCATTTTTCGAACTTGGGCGGATTCACTTGTTGAAGTTGATCTTTTTTCAATGTTCGCTGTTGAGATAGTACAGCATTTAAGGGTTTTTGGGGGCAGTGAATACTTAAAGATGTGCTTTTTTAATCAACACCAAAAATTATTAAGTTGTTCCTTTTTTTAATCAAAGAATTTTCACAGTTCTTAAAAAAGGTTTAATGTTTTGGAAAATTACTTCAATTCCTTACATGTCCAATGTATCCAAAACATTGAAAAAAAAAATTGGAATTTTTCTCTACTGGCACAAACAATTTTTATCAAGAAAAATCTGTTTGAGAACACTATTTAGTCTAAGATTTATCAAAGCAAACATAGTTTACTTATTTTTTTCTTACATGATTATATCCAAAGCTTGCTTAAATTTTCATAGAATCTTATTTTGATCTTGTGAACACTGCCTAAAAATTGTCCTCAAGATTATTCAGCATCTTTTAATTTCAACAAGCGGCAGTTGCATTGAAACATTGCATTAATATTTGAGTAAATAAATTGCAAATTCTTGAACTACTTATACAGGGTACATAGCGCTGAATATTATCTTACTTTTGATTCAATAATAAATAAAATTATAGAGGTTAACTTTATTAATTAATTTTGTATGCTATTTGGTGTTCGCGTAACTATTAGAATATTAAAAAAAAAAACTTTTCCCGCACGTTCTTTACTTTTATAGTATTTGCCTTAACAAAAAAGCAAAAGTTAGATTAATAATTTACGTAACCAGCTCGTAGACATTGAAAATTAAGTTTCATGTCTTTCAATTTTACTAATCGTTAAAGCGTTTCAACTTCTTATTTTTTCACCCTCAAAGCAAAACAGGAGGGTTATAAGTTTAACGAGTGTATTTGTGAGTCTGTTGGTGTCATCCTAAGTCGATGGACGAATTTTGATTTTCTTTTTTTTTTAATTGAAAAGTGCTCTTAGCTATGATTTATTTGAGTTGCTTTTTTTTTAAAACTTTCTGATTTAATATTAGTTTTTGCTATACCCTCGAATGAATTGCAATTGATGCAACAGACAAAACGTTCAAATGGTAAAAATTTTACTGAAATATTAATTTTTTTAGTCTTAAGAAATCTCTAAAATACTTGACGAATGAAAAATTACATTATCAACCAGAAATAATTTGGGCAAATCACACAAATAATATTTTTTGTCATATAGCTAGCTCAATAGCTGTCTGTGAATTATTTAAAAAGTCTTTTCATTTGAAAAAATGCTAGTTTTAAATTTTTTATAAAATGATAATACTTAGACGTTTTGTGCCCTTGAAAATAGAATTTTGAAAAGATTATTACGAAGAAACAAAAGTGAGCTAACTCTTAATAATTTCATGACTACCAGATTTTTTTAAACCATAAATCTGAAAATATATAAACATGACAGCTTAAATTGTAACATTTTCTATATTCTAATACGTTTTAATATTCGTCAAATCTATTTAAAAGGGAAATAATCTTGAAAATGTCTTACAGAAATTAATGATATCAGTATCTTTTTAAAGTAATTTTTATCGGAACGAATGGAATAAATTTCTGTTTTAGAAAGTTTCAATTTTAAGCAATACACTACAAAAAATAGATATTGTTTTAATAGTATAATACAGCAAGTATTAAAGTAGTTTCACAGTAATAAACTGCAAAATTGCTAATTTTACAGAAGTAAACTGTAAAATTGCTAGTTTACAGAAATAAACTATAAAAATGCTAGTTTACAGTAATAAACTAAAATTGCTAGCTTCACAGTTTATTACTGTGCAGTTACAGTTTTAAACTGGAACCCTTGCTACCAGTATTATACTATTGTTTTTACAGTATAATACAGCTAGTTTTACGGTAATAAACTGTAAAATTGCTAGTTTTACGGTAAAATAGCCAGTTTTGCAGTTTATTACTGTGCTTTTACAGCTTTACACTGGAACCTCTGCTACCGGTATTATACTGTGAAAACAACAATTTATTTTTTGCGGTGTAGCGGCTGTTGAAAAATAGTCTCACATATTTGGACCTAATTTATGACATTCAAAGGTAGTTTTTATCCTCTCTTAGGGAAAAATAGTTGTCGAAACTCGGGAACGGGAACCGCTCTTACTTCATCTCCCTTGACTTCGACGGTGCACATGTCTCCCTTGGTGGAGACGATGTTGCCCAGCACGAAGCCCTCCTTCTCGTCCGGCACCCAGACCATCTTCTTGCCATCGTAGGGCTTGGTCTGGTCCTTCCTCTTCTGCTCGAGGGACACGAAGAGGAACTCGGTCGGGTCGGGGTCATCACTGTGCTCTTCCACTCTCCTCGTCATGGCTGGTGGCAGAAGCTGGCGTTGGCGATCGACAGAGCGATTTCAGAAGGCTTCCTCTGCGGGGGGAGAGAACGAAAATTATAAGCACAATCATTGCAACTGAAATGCAGGGAAAGTTTTTCTTTCTGTTCCCCTGGGGGTTAAGGGCTGCTCACATTACCACCGTTCTGTCCGAACCAGGTGGTTTTACGGACGTGACGGACGGGGGTGAAAAATTTCGAGCATTCGCACTATACTACACTGCAAGGTTTCTTGACAAAAACATCGTGACGTTAGCCTATGAAAAACGAGATAGATAAAACGTCACAGCCTACTTGGCGAATTAGAGGAGATCGCTGACTGCTTGTGAGCTCTTATTGGCTCCGCCCGTAGTGACGTTCAGTGTAAACTTAAGTTGCTGTCTAGTATACTGCCTTGCTAAGCGCAAAAGTGGTATCTGCAGTTGAGCTCAAACTGAGAAATTACTCTTTAAAGTTTTGCGTCACCATATATTTATTCAGATGAATTTTTTCAGAATTTTTAAAAAAATATTTCCTGTTCTCAAAGGACCATATAGTTTGGTATTTAGGTAAAGTACGTCACAAAGTGTCACCTGGTGGCGATAACTCAATTTTGTTAAAAAGTGCAGATACGACTTTTGTGCTTAGCACGGCAGTATAGCTCCGTTCGAAAGTCACGTGACCGTAATCCCCACGAATTATAAAGAGCGTGCACCTCGAGAGAGCCAATGAAATTACTACCAAAAAAATCGGACCTCTGTAGGCGCCGACGAAATCAAGCGTTCTAGATCGGTGACGGAAAGGGATGATTCGGCTTGCTGTCATGGCAACGGATTCCGAAAATCAGCTTCGCGGCGAAAAATTCGGTTCAGGCGGCCGGATCGGTCGTAATGTGAATTGCACTTTAGTCTTGGAAACGTCCCAAAACTCCACATTATGGGTTCCCAAACTTCTCCAATTCTTGGAACCCGTTACAGAATCAAAATTTTCTTTTGCCAACCTAGTCCGTCTTAATTATATCGCTGTGTTTACTCTCTTCGCCTCTCTATAAAGAACATCGATTTGACGCGACACACATTTTGGGACTCCTGTTCTTCAAAATGATTTTTTTTTCTTTAAATTGAAATAATTTTTGAGCATACTTAAATAAATTGAAAATATTATACACTGAAGTGACAAAAGTCATGGGATAGCAATATGCAAATTTTCAGATGGCAGTAGCATCGCATAGAACAGGTATAAATGCGCAGTGCTTTTACAGAGCTTTCATTTCTGTTCAAGTTATTCATGTGAAGAGGTTTTAACGTGATGATGACCGCACGACGTGAATTAACAGACTTTGAACTCGGAATGTTAGTTGGAGCTAGACGCATGGGTCATGCCATTTCGGAAATCGTTAGAGAATTCAACATTCCCAGATCCACTGTGTCAAGAGTGTGCCGAGAGTATGAAATTTCAGGCATAACATCCCACCATGGACAGCGCAGTGGTCGACCGCCTGCACTTAAAGATCGAGACCGGCGACGTCTGCAAAGAGTCGTAAATTCTAACAGACAAGCAACACTGCGTCAAATCACCGTAGAAATCAATGTGGGACGTACAATGGACGTGTCTGCTAGAACTGTGCGGAGAAATTTGGATTTCTTGGGCTATTCCAGCAGAAGACCGACTCGAGTGCCTTTACTGACAGAACGACATCGCTTGCAGCGACTCTCGTGGGCACGTGAGCATATCGGTTGGTCCCTAGATGAATGGAAAACCGTGGCCTGGTCCGATGAGTCACGATTTCAGCTGGTAAGAGCCGATGGTAGGGTTCGAGTGTGGCGCAGACCCCACGAAGCCATGGACCCAAACTGTCAGCAAGGCACTGTTCAAGCTGGTGGTGGCTCCGTAATGGTGTGGGCTGTTTTTTCATGGCATGGACTTGGTCCTCTAGTGCGACTGGACCGAACATTGACTGGAAATGCTTATGTGCAGCTACTTGGAGATCACTTGCAGCCATTCATGGACTTCATGTACCCAAACAACGATGGGATTTTTATGGATGACAATGCGCCATGTCACCGGGCCACAACTGTTCGCAATTGGTTTGAAGAAATTTCTGGACAATTCCAACGAATGATTTGGCCACCTAGATCGCCCGACATGAATCCCATTGAGCATTTATGGGACACCATCGAGAGGTCTGTTCGTGCCCAAAATCCTGCCCCATCAACGCTTTCACAATTATGGACGTCTATCGAGACAGCATGGCTCAATATTCCTGCAGAAGACTTCCAACGACTTGTTGAGTCCATGCCACGTCGAGTTGTTGCACTTCGCCGGGCAAAAGGAGGGCCGACACGATATTAAGAGGTATCCCATGACTTTTGTCACTTCAGTGTATTTTCCTACAATTTTTGGAATAAATTTTTCTTTAACCAGTACAAATGCGTTATATATGTATTTCACGTCGAATAAAGTATTATTAAAAAAAAACTTGAAGATACGAGAAAATTATGGGAGCATAAGGAGATTGCTCAAAACACTCATGGTAAGTAGAAAAAATTATGTTTTTATGATGATAATTCGAAATTCTCATCATTTATAATGGGGTTCTATAAGAGGGCTTAGCAGCCTTTTACAGACAAAGTGTGATCCCCCGATAGGGCACTGTATGATGTTAGCTCGCAGGTTAAGTATTTTCACTATATTATTCCATTAAAAATCAATGATTTAACTGATCATGTATGTATATGAGACGAAATTGTTACACAGTAGAAAAAGCATTTAGTTGACAGGTCAAAAAACGACGCGTCTTCTGCGTTATCAAATTCTCATAGGCCTATACAGCATGACGCTATAAAGCATTCATGTCTTCACCGTAGCAAAGTCATTTAAAATGATAATGACATAACATTCGATTGCGAACTTAACTTCGTATATTGTCAAATTAAGTCAATTAATAATGTTTAGAAGATAAATAATAAGGCATATAGACATTATGCTAAATAATTGATTCGAAAACATTAAATATAATGTTTCTTTAAAATAGACGGGATAATATTTTCTTTATCTTTTTTCCCCTTTCCGTCAGGCTTGTCATTTAGGGGGGTCGGGGGGGGGGTTAATTGCCCCCCTCTGACTTTAAGAAATCAATGTATTTACATTTAAGTAGGCGTGGTTTTTGTTGCTTTTCGTTGAAATTGCATTGTTTTTGCACCCTTTGACCCCCCCCCCCCCCCCCTTGAGAAACTTGAAATGAAGGTCTTGACTTAAGTTGTATTTTTCACAAACACTAACGTATTTGAAGAACTAACATACAGTAGAAATCGTAGACACTTTTTTCGAGCCTCAAAGGGCCCTTTTCTCAACCCACAGTAATAAAAATTTTAGCTATCTTTTATTTTTACACATAATTTATTTATATACTTTTATAAAAGGTGTTTTTGAACCTATAAAACGTACGTCTGACGTTTTTGTTACAATTTAGTCGTTCTTTACTAAATTTACAATCAACACAATCATCTTAAACGCAAATGTATAAATGCAATTTTCTCTTTATGATGTTTGATTTACTAAGTGTTTATTTTTACATTAGTATAACTATTTGTAAGAATTATTCCTAGCACAAATGATGAAGACGATTTAAAAAAATTTTTCAACGTTCAGACCATAAACGTTAGAACAGAACTCAATAAACATTGGAAAAAATAATTTGTGCACATTGATAATAAAACTTTTTATAATGTATAATGACAAAACATATTTTAGACCACAAGCGATACGATGAAATCGTTACTTTTTGCAATTAGGCAGCTTGTTTCTGCTGAACAAACTGTAAATTTCTTCTGCACTACCAACACACATCTCAAGAGTTGTAATAGTGTTTCTCAATTTGAAGATCTCTTCTAACAACAACATAGTAAGTTAAACTTCTTTGATTATGAAAAGAAACCGTTTAACTAACATACCCACTACCATTAACTTAAAAAACAAAGTTAATTGACAGTATCCATCTATGAAGAAACTTTTAATCTTGTATGTAATCTTCACAAACAGATAAAAAATGTAACGTAACTTTAGCATCGCTTGAGTGATTAATGATTGAACAAGAGTAAAGTGCAGTTCAACTTGTTCGTTCCTCCTTTGGAAAATAAAAGCGTTTTAACAGCTTTAAAACTAATCTTTGCGGCATAGTGACCACCTTTAGTTTAGCCCTTTTAGCGTTTTAATATTATTATTATCATTATAAGCATTATTATTAGTATAATAATAATAATAGTAATAATAATAATAATAATATAATAATAATAATATTTATTATTATTATTATTATTATTATTATTATTATTATTATACTTATTCTGCCGTCGGTGGGTCAGTGGCACAAATTTTTACTCGTTGCAAAGAACAAAAATGAATGATAGTTATTATAAGGTTAGTTTTATTAATAAAGTTTACAAAATCATTCCAAAGCCATTTCAACTATGCAGTAAAAACCTTTTTGAAATTTTTTTTTTTTCGTAGCATAATTTGTGTTTTAGACAACTGACAAAAATGGCTTCAGCTGAATCCGCCAGCTCATAGCTAAGTATATGTTTTTGTTCTGGGCCTCTTTAGACAAAGAGACGACAAAGAGTTAAACAAATTCTTACTAGAATCTGCTTTATATTTCCCAAAACAAACTTTGTTTCTAGTTATGAACGTAACGTTTAGAATAACTTTAAAAGCAAATTTGCAACTGTAAGTACTTCATATAAGAAATCAGATATGAAATTTCCACAAGAGTAAGAACAGTTTACTAGAATTTGGATGATTTTTTTCCACCTAAATGCCGTGAAACATTTTTTTTTTTTTTATAATTGTGAAAAACATATCCTGACAACTCAAAGATGACTGCACAGATCCAAAGCACAGCAATACTGTCAGAGGTTTTGCCTCAACTCTTGTAGAATCGTACGAAAATTATTTCACTGAACTGCAACAAACAATTCAGAAATAAATTTTAATATTGTATTTTAGTTTTTTTACGTTATGATGATAATTTTCTCACATCTATGTGCAATAGATTATGTGTTAAAATGTATCATTTCTTTTTTCTTTTCTTTCTTTTTTTCCTTCCAGAACATTTAATATCGCTCCTCCCCACCCACTACATTAACGTGTTGTTTTAAACTCTATTTAAAAGAACATTTTTTTCCTGTATGAAATTAAAACTGTAACAACTTAATGAAATTTAAATCTGCAATTTGAAAAAACTTCAGAAAACAGAAATAAAAGAAAAATTTTACGAACCGCTGGATTGCATAAATATATCACATCGAAAGCAGTTTCAAAGGTTTAATCTTTTAATGCACCCCAAATACGTTCAATAGCGCACACAGCAGCCATTATTACCGTCTGGAGGGGGCTTTTTGGTAAAAACAGTCCCCAAATGTGTATAAACTACTGTTCTAGGATTAGTCATAATGTTAAAACAAGAAGCCCCTTTTTCGTTAAAAAAGGTATACCTTAAAATTATTTGAGGAACATATATTTTGTAAAAAAAAGTATTTAACTCCTTAACTTGATTTAGAATGTTTACTGATTTTTAAAAGTTCTTACGTCGTACTTATGATTTTACGGCTAATGATTTTAAGATCCTAAAGGAGCTAAAGTCTATTCTTATGAAAACAATGCAAAATATACTGAAAAGTATTTTAATTTTACGGAAATTCATTTGAAGTTCCAAAGAGCCCTTAGCTTTTAGAAAACCTCTTTTGAGTCTGAAAAATATTTTGTTTTACTTAAAATCAAATAAAATTCTTCATAGCTGCTTTAAAAGCTTTTAAGTTATTCATTTTGAAAAAAAAAAGAGACAAAGTATAAAATGCAACCTTTTCTTTAGACCCGCGCCCCACACAAAAAAAAAAAAATAAGAGGGGAAAAAATATTTTTGAATAATAAATCTAGAATATTTAGTTTTGAAACAATTCAAAATTTAGCTGAGAAATTGATTTCATGTTTTTAAATTTCAAAACATAGGACTGCGTCGAAGTATTGTGCTGCAAACAATTACATTAATAATTCGTTAAAAATGAAAACTCAAACTCAGCTTTTAAAAATTTCAGCTGAAGAAGCTTTTTGATTTATATTTAATTCTTTTTCTGCGAGCATTGTCTTATTATAAAAATTTATCTTTTGATTATTTGAAATCCTTTTTATTGCCATGCTTTTTATTTAAACAAAAGTAACAAAAGGATATTTGTTATTTATTAATGTAATCATATTCGATTTATGCGAAAAACTTCCATGGCTCTTTTGAGTTTGTTCTCTAAAAAAAGTTAGATCCCTGATTTTGCTTTCCTCTTCAAATTTTTGCGCATCAAAATGAAGTAAAACCACGGAAATTTTAGTTTTAAAAACTATTATATATTTACATGGTTTATCAATAAATTTACGCGATTTACGTTAATCCGCTTACTGTTTAATATAAAAAAAAAACCAAATATTCGCCGTTTGAAACGGGATTGCTACAATACCATCATGCAAGAAAACTGTGGCAAAGGATTTTAGTTTAAGTTTCAAATTAATTACAAGTTTTTAAAAGGCTCATTGGTGGTCGGTACCGAAAAAGGTGGATTGGCACCGAACATTCAAAGGGACGTGTAGTAGGCGCATTTGATAAGAGAACTAGAAAAAAGGACACAGGCTGAATGACTAATTCAGTCATTCTAATTATTGGTGAAATGTAAAAAAACAAAAAAAAATAGGTTATGAATTCCTTTTTCTAGGCAGAACATATATGAATTTAACTTAGGAAATGATCACAGGCTAATATGTTGTAAGGAAAAGTTCTAGATCACATTGAAAAGGCAGAAGCTGGCGCAGGTTCAAAAAAAAAAAAAAAAAAGAGAGAGAAAAAAGGAATATGCAGAAAAGAATAAAACCCCGAAAAGAGAACTCAACCGTAGTTTCTAAGAGCTAAAGAACAACAATTCTAGTTGGAGCAGTAAAAACGATTTTTACTGATAGAGGATGCCAAAGACATCAATCAATGCACTACTGTCAATGCTACAATAGAGAATCAGCAGAACATGTTGCTACATTGTAGAAAAATAAAACCATTAATTAAATCTTAGAAGACAGACGACAGCTTTTAAAGGAAAAAAAATAAAACATAGCAAGCAAAATCCAATTGCAAAGGTTAAATTTTCAAAATTAGGTGAAACTCTGAGAGAAAAGCTTGTAGATGATACCAAGAAATTCATTTGTTTTATGGTTCACATTATGATTTATTTAAGGAAATGAAAATTTGAAAACTACAAAAAGAATGTTGATACTTAGTGAGAAAATTACTTCAACTTTAAAAATTAAAAGTAGAAAAACCACCCCCAAAAATCGAGAATGAATTGTGAGGAAAAAGCAAATTTTTATTCAAAATGGGTGAGTTTATCAGGAAAAATCGATAATTTACCTAGCTTCTTCGAATAAAAATGCCCTTATACCAATCATATTTATGGAATAAAGCAATTATAAATCGGAAAGATTCAGAAGGGGACAAATTGACTGTCTATACTTTAAAAACAGTAGAGAATGAAGGAATTCAAGTTTATCTGAACTATTTAATAAATATATATTTTATGATGTTCCAAAGGACTGGATAAATGCTTTCGTAACTTCATTTTTTAAAGATTGAAAGTGACGTTAGACTGCCGTCCAATCAACTTGCCTTTAGTACTGTATAAAATTCTGGTGGAAGTTTCAGCAAAATATTTAAGAAAAGTCAGAAAAAGTAAACAAAAAAGAAAAAAAAACGAGCAAGATTTTGGAACAGACTAAGAACGATCTACCGTATTCTTGTAAACAGAAAATTGTAAAAAAAAAAATTAATTTAAATACGGAAAAGCTTTTGGCTACCAGTTATGGATGCTTAAAAAAGTCAATATTGGTTCAGGATATATCCACCTTATCAGAAATATTTATCAGGAAGAAAATGCAACACTGAAACACCACAAAACGAGTAATGCACTCAAAATAAGAAAGGGCGTTAAGGCAATCCGCGATTCAGTTTCTCCTAAAATTCAGTACACCAAGAAAGAAACCAAGGAACTAACTTGGGAAAATAAAATCCTAAAAACTGATGGAGAATTCATAAATTATTTGAAGTTTGATAATGATGCTGTATTTTTAACTTCCTTATCTAGTGATTTATACAAAAGGCTTCATGTACTAAATAAAGAAATCAAGGTTATTGGATTTAAAATGAAACTCCGTGAAACAAAAATCATGTCATTCTCCCCTTTTCCCCTCCATAGAAGTTTGGATCTAAATGGATGAACTAGAAACAGTGTGCAATTGCACTCTTATTACAAGGAACGGAAGCATCACGAAAAAAATTAACAATAGAGCTTAACTTGCCCAGACAGCATTCGAAAGTAATAGCGCTATATTTAGAGGCCTCTCGATTTGCTTGAAAAGAAAAGTTTTTAACCATTGCATTTTGCAAGTACTTGCGCTTCAGAAGCTTGGACATTGAACAGCAAAACTACGAGAACACAGGGATGAATATTTGTTAGAGTTCACCCGAAAAGTCTGTAAGAACGGAAGCACAAGGACATGGGAGTAAATCACTATTGTCATTTGTTGAGTAAAGTAGTTAGAATAAAACTGAGATGAGCACTTTTCTGAAAGAAAATATGATAGATGGACACCAAAGTAATATTTTGGGTGCTTAAAGGTACGCAAAGAATGATGAAGAAAGGTGTCGTTGGAGAGATGAGAGAGATTATCAAGCTTTAAGGTGCAAAATGGGGAATTGCTGAAAACGAAGCTGGCCGGAATCATCCAGGAGGGGCCATCATTGCATAATGGATTCAACTATGCGAGTCTAATGCAAGAATTCTCTTCTGTTAGACAGCAATTAATTGAAAACAATCCAAATGGGAAACAAAAGGCCAACTATGCTACGAATTTAATCCAGAACAAGGTGGTTGATTTAATCCCAATAAGTAACAACGGCGACTCTTGTACTGCAATTCAAACACATTTCTTAGTTCAACTTATAAATGTGTGGCATATAGATATATCTCTACAGACTATGAGAAAACCAACGATGATAGAGCAACAAAGAAGCATTTTACTTAAACTACTTTCAATAATGAAACAGTTTTGCACAATATATTCAGAACTATTTAAAATGTTCATAAAACAAAAGCACACAATGACCAGAAACAGCATCAATAAATAAAATAGCTTAGAAAGAAATTGTGACGCTCATAAGGGGACGTACACGAATTCAGATTTTGAGGGAAAAAAGGGATTTCCTGAAAATTTGACAGTTTGTGTCAAGGAGGAGGGATAGGGTAACAAAAAATGTGACATCCACGTTTTTTGAACAAAGAAAAAGTGACATGTGATGAGGGGAGAAGAGGGGGGAAGGTAAAGTATGACACTTCGGAACAAACAAGGGGGGGGGGGTGAAGTTTGTATAAGAAAACAGTATGACATTATTTATAGACAGAACCTCATCTCGAAATTAACGGCGCTCGCTTATAATACCACTGGATACAGGGATGTGTATTTGAAAAATTATTCATGTGTATATGCTTAGACGTATTGCTTATTCGAATTTAATTAACTTAAACAACATGTTCTCCCAAAGAAATTCAACCTTATTCATGCATTCTTCAAATATCAAAGAACCAAGCCCTCTTTTAAATGTTAATGAAGTGGCGTTCGAATTATAATCCTTCTTTACAACTTTAAAAGTCGCGTTTCAAGTTCGATATTTATGTTTCCGTTATGTTTTATATTTTTGTTTTATATTGAAATTCAAGTTTTATATTTGTTATTATTGTATTATTTTTATTATTATATAGATATATTTTTTAAAAAGAAATAAACGTTTCTCTACCATGTTTTTCACTAGAAGCATGTTTCCTGCAAAAAAAAATGTCAGATCTATCACAACAGCGTAAAACGGATCACAATTTTGCAGCCGAAACTGGAGTGTAGATACACAAGTAAAAATTTAAAAGAGATATTTGTTTATAGGTAGTTAAGAGGTAAAAGCAATGGGAAAATGAATTGATTTCGAGTGATTAAGCGATAACTATGGTTTCTTGTGCTTCATTTATAACGAATTATATGGTTTTGATGTTTTAATGAAGTTCAAATATGAGACATTAAACTGAAATAAATCCTTTGATTTTTGTTGTGTCAATTTTAAGAATCATCATTTTACCGATCGGACGATTAAAAGGTTTTACAATCGGACGATTAAAAAGGTACTCTAAAAATGTTGGATATATTCAATTTTTCCTTTGTACGAGTTTTCTTTGTTTTCAATAGCAGTCCTCACAGCCTAAATTTTTTCACTTGATTATGAAGACAAATTTAGAATGAAAAAAAAAAGTCACCGCGCGCTAAAAAGAGTAGATTCTATTCATATACTAATTATATATTAATTTAGAATACCTATCTCTAAATTAATAAACATTTTAAACGTGTGGAAATGGTATAATTAGGAAAAAATAATAAAATTTTGTTAATTTTCTTAAACAATTTAAAACATAAAATAATCAACTTTTAACCTTTAGCTTTTTAATAATCGTTTGAGGCTAAATAATCACAAAAACACAAAAGTATTTTTTCAATTTAACATGATAAATGCATACAGTGAAAAATTAATCATGGATTCAATGACAAAATATGTGCATAGGGACCTTACTCGGTAATTTTTTGTGGTTTTGAGCTCAATTTTAAGTTTAAATACGTAAGTTTACATAATGTTTCGCATTTAAAAAAAAGCTTTATTTTTAGGTTTAAAAACACATTTGAAGAACAATTTTAAACAATTTCTGAAAAAATAGTGTGAATTGAAAACAAATCCCTTTTTTGTATGAACTATTTCTTGAAAAACAATACATTATTCTTTAGCTTCAAGTTGCATAATATGAAGAATAGAAACATATTTTAAAAAATAAATATATATTATCTCTTTTGAATTACAGCAAAAGAAATGTACTGTTTAACTACATTAAAAAATGTTAATTCACTGCTAACTTACGAATTAAACATCATGAAACTTTTCGAAACATTCAAATGATTCTACAAATATAAAATCTCAAATGCAGATTAATATTATTTAACTGTAATTTAAAGACAAGTATGTGATGAAAATAACTTGTTAAATCGCTTTTAAACATATAGAGTGAAACAAGGAAAGTCTTAAAATTCTGTATTTGAGACTCTTTGAAAACCCCAAATCCACAAATCTATGCCCACTTAAATTCATCCTTAGAATTATCATTAGTACTATTTTTTTTTTCTTTTTGAAAATTTGCTAACAAAACTTACATTATAATTACTATTATGAATTTTTATTTTTGGCAACAATAAAAACGCTTTTCCCACCGATCCACTAACGACAAAATACAATTAAGCAAATTAAAATCTTTTGTAATTATTTACAAATATTATTCTTTAAACAATATTTCTAATAAAATGTTCGTCATTAACAAATATAAATTTGTTTTTAAATGAATAACGCATTTCTAAATCATTCATTAACTTAATAACATAAAAATTTGTATTATTTTAAATACATTGCACACATTATTTTAAATACTACATTATTGTGATTTTTTTTCTCTAGAGAAGCCTATGGAACATTCGGAAAACTAACTACACACCACGAAAAAATCCTCCATTATTCAAAAAGTAGTTTTGAAAAAGGAAAAGAAAAAGATGTAATTTAAGGTTCAAAAATTCTCTTTTTTGAGTTAAAACAATAAAAAAAAAGAAAGAAACAATAAAGAGAAAAAGGTTGTCTAAAGAGAAAACTATGCTAGGTGACTTGATGTGCATTTGTAGCACTGAATTGTATTTATGAAAGGAATTTAAACTTCACTAAACAAACCGTTAAACACAGCTAACATTTTTGCAGTTGCAATGAACTTTAGTTTATCATGATCAAAATTATTCCATTGAGCTATTCTAAAAATTTAAGTAAAAAAATGTCATGCAGTAATTAAAATTAATTAAAATTTTTTAGAAAAATGTCTGAACTTGTTTGAGAAATAAAGCTAAAAAACCACTACAAAGCAGAATATAAAGCAAACCCGAAAGATTGGTCGTAAAAGATTCGAAATCCACAAAAGCGGCGATGGAGTCTACTGCGGGAGTATCCTATGGAAGCAGGCGAAACAATGATTCACTGAGCGCACCCCTAGAGCACACAAGGAACAAGGGAAAGAGAAAAACGCGCGTGCACACTTACGTCCGAAAAGCCGTTCTGTAGAGTGAAAATAACGTAGATGCACTTTTTAAACGGCTGCAACCAGATATGGACTCCATATGCGAAAAGCGAGTTGCAAATTTAGATCACCTCCCATTGGCTAAGAGTTCCGTGTTCGTGAAAAGGGAGAGGGGGTGGCTTCGCTCCCCCCCTTTTCGCACGCGCGCGGTCAACTAGGGATGGATCCCAAGGAAGCTGAACAGAAAAAGATCTTCAAGATCTAGGGGCGGAGGATAGGACCGAGCCATTTTTGGGCCACTGTAAGTCTTCTCGTGTAAAGATTTCTTTATGATGTCTGAACCTCTGTTCGGGGGGTGTTGAGCAAATTGAGGGGAGCTCTTATGTTGGTGTATTTTGTGTAAAGGTGAGTGGGAGTGTATTTAGGGGATGCTCCCCCCAGACGAGTCAGATGCCTTCTGAGAGACGTTTCATAAACTGTTAAACACTTCTTCCGCTCGTGAATCTCTTGGCCCTGACTCTGATTTGATGAGATGATGTTTTAAATTTCTTTACTTCTACTTCGGAATTTTTGCTTACGTAACATGCCAATGACATTTTCTCTTTCATATTTTTTTTTGTTTGTATAATTCATTCACGAAAGTACAGCTCGTTGTGAGACAATTGAAGAGCTTGGAGGATGAAGGCGGGCTATGTTACGTTTTAAAAAATAAACACTCTGGACAAGGGTAAGCAATGGAAGCAGGGTAAGCGAATAAAACTTGGTACATCGAAGAGGTAGATGTCATTAGGAGCCAATATTTAGAAAAGTGCCAATTTGAAGTTGGAGTTTTCTGAAAAAAAAATTTTTTTGCAAAAAAAAACTAATTTTGGATTTTAAGTCTAATTTGGGTCTAAATGCAAGAAAATAAAAGGGGGGAGGTCAAGGAAGTTATTTACCCCCTCCATAGATTACTCACTTTTAAGCCGTTACAGATCTGATGAATGTTACAGATCTGATGTTAATATGAGCTACATATTTGAGTTTATGCTTTCAGTCTTCGTTAACATCTCTAAATATGATATCATTTCCTTGCATTTTTATCATAGAATTAAGATAATTATATTAAAATATATATATTAGGCTAAAAAATCAAATTTCATTATAAAAAAGCATTTCTTGGAAATAAAAATGAGCGATAAGGTTTTTAGATAAAATAAATTATGAGATTACCAAATCCAAGCTAATAAAACATTTGTTTTGTTTTGAAACAACACACAACCTCAACTTTTTTAACACACAACTCTGCTGCTTGCTTTTCTTTAATTAGTTGCAGGAAATTTAATTTCTTGATCAGAAATTCAAATTTAGCATGCTAGTTATTATCTAGTTATTTAGCGAAGTTATGAGAAATTGAAGCAACAAAAGAAAATAAATAAATAAAATAATAATAATTAATTAACTTAATTTCTGCAGTGTCAATTTTTCTTATTTTACTAACTTCTATTGTTAGGTCATACAAACCCACAAATGAAGCAATTGTACTAAAACTCATTGCTTTTCATTTTTTAAGAACAAAAATATTCAATATATATGGCTAAAACCTATGATTTTTGCTTTTTATAATTCTGAAACGTCTGAGTTAGTTCTGTAACATATTCGCTGTTTTTCAATGTTACCGCTCTGACTGTTACCGATCTGACAAACTGACAAAGTTTTTTTTTTATTTCCGAGTCGATCGCACTAAACCAAAATCAAACACGTGGTTTTTTCACTTGCAATAAAGGACTACACTTATACATAAAATAATTTTTAAAATAATAAAAACTGCGCATTTTAGAGCGTGTTACCGATCTGATGACTCAAATGACACACATTTTATAAAATCACTTTAAAAAATCTTACCTACAATTTTAGATGCAGAAAGGCAAATTTTTAATTACGATTCGATAAAAAATCCCACCAGGTACTCAGTATCACGTGGTATAGGTGCAGGAAATGATTTTGGGAGCCTAAACATAGATCGGAAGTTATTGTTACCACTCTGACGGCGGAACTTGGGACACGCTTATTTCGCATCGGCTAGAGAATCAGGAATCGATTAAAACAAAAATGAAGTAAAATATTAACAAAGGGGTAAAAATAGAATCGTTTTTTGTGCAAGTGCGTTTTTTTGGGAAGTTAGAAGGTGCGCATGACCTGTTTGCATGCTAAGCTTTGCTACTTGGGACAATATTTAATAAAACTGCTGTATATATATTTTTTTAATTAGATAACAAAAGATCCCTAATAATAATTCTTCGCAACAATATTTTGATTTCTGTATCTTTCTTTGAAATAACTGTATTCGAGTTCTCTCTAATATCCTATAAAACTTCGCAAAATCGAAATTCTTTTTCTTTCTATCAACCAATTAAGTTCCAGTGTTGCACGCAAAAAATAACAAACTTCTGATAATCTCACTCTTTTGAAAGAATTTACTCATATTCAAAGCGATAAAAGCACAACTTAAGTTACAGAAACATAACGCTACAGTCAAGGTCACGTTAAAGCAAAATCAATAAGAAATCTCAACTGTTCAAGAAAAAAAAAGGTACTGTAACGCTTAAAAAAATACATAGATAGCTTTTTTCTTGAAAGAAAAGTGCTCTTGTGGGCCCATTAAAAGTTTTAGTTTTTAAATTCATTATTTTTTTAATTAGTAGGGGAAGACCGCCTATATTGGACCACTGCTTAAATTGGACCTCGGGCTTAAAATCTAGTACAGAGATCTATGCTAAACTTTAACGGTAGATACATAAAGTTTTAGGAAAAAAATCAATGTGTATGAAGTATCACCATTCTTCGAACTGTGCAGCGTGAGTTGCGGCATGATTTATGTTGGAAACGTGTAAAATCTTATTTTGCGGACTTGTACTTAGTAAGATAGTACTAAAACTTGTAAGCTGAGGTAAACTGCTGTTATAACATGATAATCTGTGTTTAATAAGGATCACATCTATGTATTTACATGCGCGGTTGTAATAATTTTTGACAGAGAAATAAGCTGAAGAATAAAGAATGGCATGTTTTCCTTTATTGGACCGAAAAAAATTTCCTATATTGGACCGGTGTAAAATCATTTAAGAATATGATTTTAAACAAGACTTTTCATTAATTGTAATATTAAATAAGTGACTCATCTGATTTAATAGCGTAGTTAAGATTATTTTAAGCATACTTTAACACCTATTCACGATATTCATTTTTTTTTATCAAGCACATTTTCTAGAAGCTGCAAATTCTTGAATTTTTTTTTTTCTTTTTCCATTAAGTTGCAGTTTCAGGTTGTTAAACATAGTTATTAATTTAAATAAAATTTTTGCTGGTTTACCGAGGGAAAAAAATGAAATTCTTCGATTTGCTCGAAAAGATTTTAAAAAGAAACAATTAATATGCTACTAAAATGTACAATGTAGATGAAACCGGTCTTTTCAATGTCCAAAAGCCCCAAAATATATCGACATATAAAAGTAAAAACCAGTTTGGAGCAGTAATGTGTGGTGAACGTGTTAGAAACACGCTTGCTATTTGCTGCATGAGTGCAACAGAATTGCTAACCCCCCCCCTCCCTCCCCAGGCTTATTTTCAAAAGAATACGTTCCATGTATTTGCTTATCGTAAAAGCACCCCCTGGTGAGCAGTATGCTTGTTTAAAAAAAAGTTGGATCACAAACGATAACTCACACAATTGATACAATATTTCATCAAAACCGTTAAACCAAGAGCATAGATGCAATAAACTTGGTTAACGAGAGCGATATAATAATGCTTTCTCTTAAAGCACACCATGCAAGATGTTATATTTTTTCAGGCTCTGTCTACATATTTTAATCGAGTATGTGAAACATGGATGCGAGAACATCCAAATAGATCCATTACCCAATATCGAATAGAAGAACTGTTTGGTAACTCGTATGGGTAAACCTTAATCAAGGCCATGTCAAATGTTGTGAGTTGATTCTAAAGAACAGGAGTTTGGCCTGTTAATTGACATGTGTTTAGCGGCATTGACTTGGCTGGAGCAGAGTTCGAGGTAAGTAGTCCAGATAAAACTACTCAAAGTGAGCAGGCTACATGTTCGGTGTAAGTTGTACTGTTGTACACCATGTACAAGAACTAGCTACGACTTAAATTAGTACAAGCTCTACATAATCAGCGGGTAGTTCTCATCAAAGCATGATTGTCAACTTTAACTGTGATTTTGTAAAGGCCAGGCTCACATATCAATTTACCTAAAAAATAGAAAACACAAAAAAATGAAGGCTATCTCAGCAATCATTCTAACGCCGTATGAAAGAAGCATGGAGCGGAAAAAGTCACACAAGAATAAGCAAGAAACTGCACAAAACAATTGTTATTGCAATATTTGTCATAGAGATGAAGCGCAAAACATGATTAAATGCATGAAATGCTATCGGTGAGTGTATCAACACTGCCTAAATGAGACCGAAGCAAAAGAAATTCTATTGCAAATCCTAGAAAAAAGATGTATAGTTCAAATATAAATTATTCTATGATTTCCTGGTACGGTTCAATTTAGGAAGCGCATGGTTCAATATAGGCGGATATATTCCTAAATTGGACTTTTGCAACTTTTTGTAAGATAATTTTTTAAAAAAGTATTTCCTTATTTTTAGAAAATATAAGCTCCTAAGGCGGTTCCTGATTAAATTTAGCTTACGATGCCCTATTTAGTATTTTAATTTTGCTTCACATTGAGCGACACAGGCCTCCTGTTCTTAGGGGGTCCAATATAGGCGGTCTTCCCCTACTTTATTTCAATGAATGTCCAGTTGAGATGAAAGTAATAACGTAAGTTGCGCAAAAAATGCGTGAGACACCATGAAGTTAGTTTTTAGACAGGGTTCGTAAGCAATGGGAAAAAAAATTAAACTGGAAAAGTGCAACTTCTTATTGAGCTGTTTTTTTTAATCAAAGTGCTGACATCTGTTGTCCTTGATTGGTAGATATTAGTCACGTGATCTCATTTAATTCTATTGAATTACTTCAACGAAAATAAGCTCACATCCTTGAGTTATAAATGTTGAGATTTATTGGTAATTTAGTCCTATTTTTAATGACATATTTCTTAAAATTCTATCAAGAACTAAAAGATTTTGAGAAATAACCATCTTCGAAATTTAACCATAGGAAAGCAATTTGTTAGTTTAATATTTGTGTATAAATATAATGTTCATTTATTTTGCTTATTTCTCTAGTTCAGTTTTATTTTTATTCGTTTATTTATTTTATTCACGTGTTTATTTTGCAGATGC
>JAXGGA010002451.1:0-122216 GCA_038373865.1 Uloborus plumipes | reverse complement strand
ATTTTCAGGCTATGTAATGTCAAAGATAGTCTAACATTCGCCAATAGCAATTTAATTTGCAAAAATTTTTGAAGATCGGTCTCCACTTTAATAGTGCAACAGTCTAAAATAGCCTAAAATTGTGTCCTTATGAATTCCATGTGGAAAACTGCTAAAGGAAGAGGCCAAATTTCCCCGTCCCCGCTCGCCTAACATACATAGCCAAAACTTTTTTCCCTAACATAACCACATATAGCTTACAATTTCGTTTTTAGACATTTCTGTTACAGCGCTCTCGAAACATTTATTCTCAAACACAGCCTAATGATTTAAAAAAATGATTACGAGAAGGAATCTTGAAATCTTGCCTCTTCTTTCAACGAACGTGACCAAACAGTTTAAAATTGCGCATTTAGGAGGTTAGTTTCTAAAAGATTCTAGAAGAAAGCCACTTTTGTGTCGCTAGAACATCACCAAACAGCACCAGAGTATAGCAAGAAAAAAAAATAAATAGAAACTCTCTAACTTTTACCGTTCCTTCAACATCAACAAAAGTTTAAATTTAGGTTCTTAAGACTTCAATTTCAGAGAACAAGGGAGGGAGCTCTGACCCCCTAACATGACTAAAATTTACCTTACTTTTGAATATTTTATCTTCGATTTCGAAAAAAAAAAAAAAAAAGAAAATGAGGAAGCTTTTTTTCCCTTGTTACTCAAAAATAATTTCTCTGAATTGAAGTTATCTTGAAATTTTTTCTTTACTTATTTAATTTTTTTCCCTCCAATTAAAACTTGCAAATCTTTGTCCCACCTGTGAGAAAAATAGGAGGTCCGGCTTTGTTATTGCCCATCCGCAGTGAAGTGCAATATCCGTACGTAATAAATGAGGAATGCGTATTGCATAGTTGCAAGAAAATAAGAACAACACGATTTGGGATTGGATAGTTTGGGGGAGCTATTTGAAAGCAGTCTATTTTTCAAATTATATGGGTTTTCAAATAAAAATGTTGAAAACAACGCATTTTTATTTCAAACCGTTTTGTTCTTAATTACGTTTAAAGTGAGTCACTCATTTAATGGAACCATTCTAGGCACTTGGTTGATTCTTTGACGCAGGTTTTTGGAGCAAAAATCTGCCCTCTTTTTTGAAAACATTTTTTTTATAAAGAATAAAAAACTTTTGAAGCATGAGTTTATTTTACTTTACGTATAGTTATTTTCAACTCTCTGTTTTGGAAAAATTGTAGAGTTAAACCTGTCAAAAAAACTGCTTTACCTCCTCCCTCTCTTCGGGCCCTGCTCCACATCAGCAGAAAACGCGACCGAAACCGAAGGCAGAAACCGAAAATCCGAGTACTTTCCATAGGAACACTATTTAATCCATTTTACGTTTCTGCTTTATTTTTCGGCTTTACGTAAATTTGGATGTAAAGTCACGCCCGTACGCAAAGGGGGCGTTGAAGACATTTTCAATTTTAAAGGGGGCGGTGACTTAAAAAAGGTTGAGAATCACTGCTTTATGCAAATAAGAAAAAAAGCTATAACTATGTTTAGACATGGCAAATCTAATTACAAACGCCAAGAAGGCAGCCAGCTCCGTTTTAGGTTCCTTTGTAGTCGTAAACCGCCAGGAGCGAAACAAAAGGCGGCAATGAACCGTCGTCTACTGCGGGACCCATCGATGACGTATGTGACACACCTCCCATAAGAAATGCGTTCGGCTGATAAAAAATGTGAGTTAATCAAGCAAAACATTAAAAAAAAAAGGTGCGGACTATACGGCGCTGCGGATTATACGACGCTTTTTTTTGGGGGGAGGAAAAATAGGGCGCTGCGTATAATACGCCGCTGCGGATTATATACACGAAAATACAGTAAATAAAACCCTTGCTTTAGTTCTTTATGTGTTTAAAACTCTTCAAATAATGGTATTTCTGATTACACAAGCTGTTTTTTTAAGTCAAAATTAAAACTTATTAAATTTACACAAAGTATATCTGAAATACCGTATTTTCGGGTAGATAAGCCACACCACAGTATACGCTGCACTTCGCAAAATTCGGGAGAAAAAAAATTCTTTCATCAGATACGCCGGCATCGGCGTATAAGCCGCATAAAACTTTGTCAAAAATTCAATCTGCGAGAACCTACACCTACGCTGTATACTGGTATTGACATCGTTCAAAAACAAAGACAAAGAATAGGAACATTGATTTGAAAACAGCTTTTCAATATCATAGTTAATAAAATGTTGCAATATTTTGGCGATAACTGCAACTTATAGTAACCCTGTTCTACTCCGGTCGGTTTCTACTGCAACTCTACTTCCCATCCTCAGGGCAACGGCGGTCCGTTTTTTTTTTTTAAATTGTCCGTTTTTTTTAAAAAATTATTATTTGTTTTTCGTTTTTCGTTTGGATTCGTTTATTAGACAGGTTGGTTTTGGTTGATGTTTTTTTTTCTTAATTTATTCCACTTCCTTATCGGATCTAGGAGAATAAAATAACTAGGAGAATAAAATAACATCTGAATAAGCAGAAATGCTATCACTCTTCTAAAAACAGATGTTTTCAAGGACGTTGCAGTTGTGGTTCTGGATGTCAGACTCTAATTTGTTTTGTTTTTAAGCAATAATTATAAGCATAACATGACCTTTGAAAAAAAAAAAAAGACAAAAAAAAAAAAAAAAAAACTTTTACATGGTATTAGCTGCCATGGCGTATAAGCAGCAGGAGTTAAAATTCAGTTTTTAAACATGCATAAGCAGCAGCTTATCTATTGGAAAATATGGTAATGCATTTCAAGTCTGTATGGTATTCAAAAATTCTCATAATTTGCATATAGTATAGCCTTATCTTGGTACGTGTTAATTTTTTTAGATGACTTACATTGCCATTGGAGAGACTGTGAAGGATTTACAGAAAATCTTGCAGAACTTAGAAGGCATATTTTGCTGCATGCTTTCCATGCTAAGATAAAGTGTCACGGGAGGAATTTGCAGCTTCGGAAAAATATACCAAATTGTACTCTTGGTATCCAGAGTCGTAATATAATCCCTGAACTACCTGATCCTCTTGTTTGTTACTGGGAAAGCTGTTGTGTAAGTCTTCTAACTTTCCTTTACACTTTCTAACATTTAAAAATGAAATTTGTTATTGTAAAATTGTCAGAGAAATTGAGTTAAACGTTTTTTTCCTTTTTAATTCTATACATAATCTTCAAGGCTCCGAAATATTTTTTTGCCTTTTTTTTTAAATTTTTTGAACTATATACCTTTTGTTTCTTATTAGGAATTCACATTTGTAAGTTATAATTTTTTAAAAGTGTTTTTATGTAATGTTATTTTATATTTAAGAATGCTCAAACATGATTTT
Source organism: Uloborus plumipes (assembly GCA_038373865.1). NCBI lineage: Eukaryota > Metazoa > Arthropoda > Arachnida > Araneae > Uloboridae > Uloborus > Uloborus plumipes. The sequence continues at coordinate 118,863 of JAXGGA010002451.1, read as the reverse complement.
TTCCCCTCAGGAGGAATATGAATGCCCTGAACGTTTTTATCGTCATGTTGACTATCATTCTGAAAATATAAATGCATGTCTGTGGCAAGGTGACATTTACATTCTTTTTGCACTTCTATTGCATGCTCATTTTTTTTCAAGAAGTACCGAAAAAAAGGAAAGAAAACCAGGATTTGCAAGGTTTTGGACACTACAGTAAAAACCACGGTTAAAACCCTGGTTTAAACCGTCCTGTCCAAAACTAAATTTTAGTCAAATTGCATTTTATGAATAAGTATCAAAAACAGGGTTCGCTAATAAAGTCTGCTAAAGAAATATTTCATTAATTATAAAAACTAAGTTAGAACATATTTGTTGGATGTGAACATTCAAATATGTATTTAAAATGCAGAACATTTATGCACTTGATTCTAATCTAGAAAATTGTAGTTCTTCTCTAAAAATTTCAATTAGTGCTCATGAGTTGAAGTAATTTCTTTTTTTAATTGAACAGAGTGGGGCCCTAGGCTGTAGGTGTAGCTTGCTCAGCTTGTACCTAAATCCAGCCCTGAATGTACATTACATACAGTGAACTCTCGCTTATACACCGCCTCATTTATGCGCCTTTTTCACATAAGACGATTTTAACTGGTCCCAGCACATTCCATAGCAAAATAATGACAGTATCATTTGTTTATGCGTCGCTCTAAGGATAAATATTTCACTTATGCGCCGAATTTTCCGTAAAATGTTTTAAAAAATAATTTATTATCTTTAAAAAACAAGCATTTTTCTTCACTTTCCTCTTTAATCTTTCGCCTTTATTGATGACGGAAGGCATTTTCCCCGCATGAACTAGAGTTCGGAGAGGGACAATTACCTATTATGAATCGTTTTAAAGGGAACAGTGTGTAATTAGGTACGCTACAACTTTTGTTTTCTCTTTATCATTGTAGTTACGTTACAGTAATTGCCAAACCGTAGTAATATGTCCCTTATCTACAGAAACATTCTTATTCTAGAAACTATGTTGCGTTTTAGTCCTTTATATAGGCTTGTTCACTTATGCGTCTTTCTCACTGATGCGCCTTTTTCTGTTGGTCCGTTGGGTCGGCGCACAAGTGAGAGTTCACTGTAGCTTTGAAATTCTGAAGATCAACATATATCTTGTTTAAAGATCTAAAAAATATTACTGATGATGGGGCAATTTACCGAATGTTTCAGTGAAAAATATGATATAAATAGGAAAAATAAGCTTTTAGATAATCCTTATGTTTTTAATTGTTAACATCTTTTCTCTTTGTTTAATGCTTTTATGAGCAAGATTTCTTATTTTTAAGAAACATAATGATAATTAAAATCCTTGAATAAAAAATACAAGTTTTGAAGTCTTTTCCAATACTAATGTATTCCTTATTTTTTGTAATACAAATTCAAATACTTAAATCTTCTTTTAATACATTACAATAAAGATTTATTCATAAGAGTTTAATGTTTGTTTATTCTTAAGGTAATTCGTACTGGGGATTTCTTTCATAATATTTGGATCAAAAAAGTTCTTATTTTTTGGCATTAAATTTTATTATATGAGCACAGTTCCAGGGATATTTTCTGTTTTTAAAATTTGATGTAGAGTTTTTTCTTGATCTGCCTGTATCGTGGATAAAACCAATACGACAAAAAGTGTGCCTCTATTAGAGCCAATTAATGCCAGATCTAAGTGTTCTCAGTCTTCTTCAGTTTTTTTTTCTCTTGTCATTGAAATATTTGCCAGAGCTAAGATTTGTTTACATAATGGATTGCACCAATGATAAATGATTTATCTCTACAAGTCTTAAGTAATCAAGCAAATTCAGTAGTAAATAAAGTTTCAGTTGACATACACTTTTTGGGCTCTATTGAATTGTAAAAGGCTGGGAAAAAATTAATTAATTAAATTGGTTTAAAAAAAAGGAAAAGAAACTATTTAACAAACAATGCATTATGTTAAAAATATATCTCTAAAGATTTGCTGAATAGTGAGCATTAATTACACTTACATTTTCCAATAACATGTAAAATTTTTGTAAACATTTTGGAAAAAACTGTTTAGTTTTTCAAAAAAATATTTTTAAAGAACCACATGTTTTTTTAAGAAAAACCAAGTGGTTTAAATCTTGGTTTAAACCAAACAACCCTGTTATAAAGTAAAATTCCTTGGAAATTTTTCGTTTAAATTACCTGCTTAGATTAACCCAGATTGAAATCGTACAATGAAATATTTACTTTCTAATGTGTTGCTATGGTGAAAGAATAAAATATTGAACGCATTTTGTCAAAGATTTTTAGATAATTATTGAACGTTTTATTACTCTCTTCGAAAATCAAGCCTATTAGTCCGTGGTTCAGCTCCGGAATTATTGCTAGAAATCAAGTTTCGCAGTAAAAATTTTGACACGAAAGAAAATACCACTTTTTTGCAAAATTATGCTTAGTAATTACGAGAAAAAAAGTTCTGGAACTAACTCCTGCAATTAAATTCGAAAATTGAAATTAAATGAAGAACTTTATCATCTTTGCGAGCGAACATTTTTCTTTTATCGTTGCATCGTCCAGCAACTCGGAACTAATCACAGACAAGGAAAATGTAAACATGTTGCTCCGCTATAATCTCGTCTACTCGATTTTCCATGTAAAAGCAATGATTTTGCTGCGGTAAATACAGATTTGGCGAGTTGTAAAATTTATTATAGATGGCAATTTAGAGGGTGAATTTCGTAAAATAACGGACGAAACATGGTCGACAATTTTATTTTACTCTGAATGGTAGAATAAATTGAACTGCAGCTCCGGAAAATATATTACGAAATGGTTTTAGTTGGTTTGGCTACCTTTCGGCTTGGCGACATTTTTTCAATGCCGAGCCGTGCTCACGCGTGGTTTTCTTGAACGGCTGTAAAACTTCAGCCGGTAGTCTGGGAACAATTGGTTCTCCCTGAGATTTTTGTGATATAATTATGGGAGTTAGTTTTTGTGACAGATATTGGCACCAGAAGTACGAATTCGGATGTAACCACCCCCACAAAATAGTGCAGGGGAGCAGCTAAAGTTACAAAAAATGGATTCACTAAAATAGCCATATCTACATTATTTCATGGTTTACAACCAGTTTTCAAAGCGTAAAATGCTTAAATGCGGGACAAAAAAACATTTGTTACGGTTTCTCGATGAACAGAAAATAGGATGTTAAGTCGTTGGGGGAAAAATCAAGTCAATTCCTCTGCTCTATGGCAGCTGCTTGCTCTCAAATATTAGTCATCATTTCGGGAAATTTATTCGAAACAGGTTCTTTGATGTAAAGGCTCTAATTGTAACGTGCTTACCCCCCGTTTATACTGCGTTCTACTCGGGGGTCTTTTTGCAGTAAATTGTTTAAAAAGTAAGGGCCATGCTCCATATCAGCGTAAAACGCGACCGAAACTGAAGGCAGAAACCGAAAATCCGGGTACTTTCCATAGTAATACCATTGAATCCATTTTACGCTTCTGCCTATTTTTTCTGCTTTACGTCGATGTGGAGCATGGCCCTAAGTCTAAATACTAACCTGTATGAACGAAATCAAATATGAGAATGATAAAATATGTAGCATATACTCCTTTTTAGGACATTTAGAAGAACGAAAGAGGATTGTGTTTCTAGAAAATAGCTTGAATTGATCCAAATCTGCTTGAAATGCCGTGATTACTGTAATATTCTGTAATGGAGTTGATACTTCTGCCTTCTGCGATGTAAGTTCCGCAGCACAGTCTAACACATTTTTGAGAATTATTTGAAAATAATGTGATAAGAATGAATCTTGATCATGAAGAACTCCAATGATGTACATTTAAAAACACAATAGCATTTCAAAACCAAAACGAAAAAACACAAACAACGCAGCACTTTGTACACATGACTCAGACATAACGCTGTAAACACTGGTTGCCAGACGTTAGAAAACGAAGCTGTGATGCCAAATTATTATTAAATTTGACATTCTATAAGAACAAAAATTCGTTTTAGTTTCAAAATTCGAAGAATAAAACAAATATTTCTGAATTTTACAAACCGAAACAGGTAATACACAACGCTTTGCACTTGCACTTGAGAGAAGCTATATAAAATAAACACTGCATATTACGATCAAATGTTTGTTTACCTTTTCGGCGCTTAACCGTTGGCTCGTCAGAAGAAAATTCTGTGTAATATCACCTACGTGTATGTGAAATAGTTCGTTATTTACTGGCACTTTTTTGTACTTGAGAGCAGCGTTTTATTCCAGAACTTTTAATATTGTTCACCTTAAACCTTTTTTCGTACACTTCCGTCGCTTTCTCATGTCTAAAAATTATTTTTGCCAAACGAAACGATATGGCTTACCGTCTCACGGACTATATAAATTACATTTAAATCATCAAAACTTGATATTTTGTTCTCTTAAAAATGTCCTAAAATTTTATGAAAATTTTGTCCTAAAATTTTTGAAATCTCCACTCCTACTCCTGCAATGGGTAGAACGTAGAATAAGGGCCCTGCTCCACATTGGCGTAAAGCAGAAAAATAAAGCAGAAACGTAAATGGATTACATAGTGTTCCTATGGAAAGTACCCGGATTTTCGGGTTCGGCCCTATGAGTATATGTTTGCACATGAAGCAAGTGCTTGCCATAAGACTTAGATATTAGTGAAAAGAAGAATTAAAAAATAATTTTTTTAAGTTTTGATAGTTAAATCAGGGATTGTTTTTTTTAAATTTTAATTTCAAAGAGTTTATTGATGCGACAAGGGTTGGTAAGTATTAGTTTAAACCAGTGTGTCCCAACCTTTTTGAACTCATCGCACCTTCAAGGCACTGACTGACACCAAGGCTTCACTAAATAGCGTTTTATACAGGCTGCTTCATTTGATCAAAATCCTTGGAATAAAAACGGTGGTCCTTGTTCAGCAGCATCTATCAAATTTTACGGTAACTAACATTTCTACAAATCAGATAATAAAAGACAAAATTAAAAGTTAATTTGTTGGCGACCATTTTACGATTTGGCATTCAATTCTATTTTAGTATATTTTAACGTTATTTAAAAGCTTGTTTTATTTGTTGGTTTATTCTGCATTTTAACGGCTTATTTTAATTAGTTAGCGAATTATTTTTCATTTTAATTGATTCTAATTATTAATTAACTATGAAACAACACTGGCACCGCAGAGCGATAAATTACGAATCTGTTCGCTTAAGCGAGCCAATACTACCAACGGGTTGCCATAGAACTTTTTAGTAAATTTCATTCTGGGGCATTAAAATGAAATGTCTCAATAATGAAACAAAACAGTAAGTAGAACGATATTATTTCATTGCTACATTTTTATTTATCGGTTGCGAATTTAAGCGTATATTTTATTAATGCAGAGATGTCAAAATTGAACGCCATTGCTATATGTTGCTAATTCGAAGAAAGTAAACAGATGAATGAATGTCCTATGACTGAATCATGAGTTGTGACTTTATCTGGAAAGGAAATTTATTTCCCCTAAAATGCAGTGCTAATAAGGCCTTTGGCATCAATTCACTCTGTACTCCACTTCAGTTAACTATATCAATATTTTTTAACCCTTAAAGATAGGATAAACATCATTTTTTACAGCAGAAACAATATGCTAATAAATGTAAACAAACATTTGGGTGGTCCTTGTTCAGCGCTCTGTAGCGGGCAAATCTTTATCATTGATGTTTTGAGTAATGAAGCAGCCTGTATAAAACACTATCTAGTGAAGCCTTGCTGACACCTATCGCCACCCCCCCTCCTTGGAAAAAAAAACATAAGTTGGCACAAGTCAACATTGATATTGTTAAAAATATCTACCTAACTTTAATTTGATTTAAAATGTACACAATAAAGTAATTTTAACTAACCACTTTTAAACTAAAAATGTTAATAAATGAATAAAATAGCTTTGATTTGTTTTTCTTTCACAAAGCGACTGATAAGCATTTGAAGGGTAACACTTAACTAAGATCATCAACATACTTTTCAAAAAACAGAAGTATATTTTTCAAGAAATTATTTTCTTTTCAACACTGCAATCTGGGGAATTAAAATCATTGAAACTAAAAATTTGAAGGAAAATAAGTTGAAAATCTGAAAATTCATAAAATTGACAATGAATCACAAAGTACTTCCTAAGGTTCATCCAAGGTGCAAGGAGGAAGCTCTTGAACTTTAATTTATTTATGATTCACTATCTGATCTCTGAACAACCGGTTTCGCGCATTTTTTACAATTTCAGTTTTTGCTACATTTTTATTACTGCTGCTTTCTCTTCTAAATAAACATTGCCTCCAAAGAATTTACCGCCCATTTGAAGAGCCAAATCGCCCCCAGGTTGGGAACCACTGGTTTAAACTGTTGAAAACTTCCCAGTGTCAAAAACCCTTATCAGTGAATGATAGCTTGTTGAAGACACATATAAGAGGTTTGAACTAGTAACAGTGGTTATATATTATGATGAAATTTAATTGTAATTTTCATAGTTAGCAAGTTTTTTGATCAATAAAATGAAGGTAAAATGATAGAATTCAAAACTCTACTGCTTATGTTAAAGAATTGTAGACAAATATTTTGTGGTTTCTTCCCTCTTGATAATTAAAAACTCAAGTGAACATGGATTTTTGCATAGCTGAAATATGTAGTTACTGTAGACTCCAAAATGCATGAATTCAATTTTGCTACAAAATTTTTTTTTCTATCTCTCAGTTTTGCTTTGCAAAAATAAATTTTAAAATTAAAATTTACTTTTGCAAAGTAAAAGTAATATATATTTTGTTTTATATAATTCCAGACTTGTAGTCTGGGAGTTTGTTGAGTAAATAAAACATTTACTTTTCTGGAAATGACCTTTTAACTTTTTATGTCCAACTTTTGAATTTTTACTTTTAGATTGCAACAGAACTTTCACTGACCATTTTAAGTTAAAGGAGCATTTAAGGTCTCACACCCAAGAAAAACTCATCGCTTGTCCAACATGTGGTGGAATGTTTGCTTCTAGAACAAAATTTTCTGACCATATTCAGAGGCAATTACTTACTGATGGTAATTAACAAAATAAAGTTTTAATATATATATACATATGTATGTATTTGCATGTATTATCTTTGTTTAGTGAGTGTTTAAAATTGCTTACTATTTCCAATGAAGAACTATTCCGAAGGATCTATCAGAGTTATTTAGAACATGGAGGTGTAAATTATTTTTAAAGTTTCTGAATTTATTAATGGAAAGTTATTAATTTTCTGCATCAGAATTGTGCGTAGTTAACGCAAGATAAATGAAGCTGAATCATTAAGAAACATTCAAATAACATATTATAATTTATACATTCCGTTATAAAAAATACTCCAGCAATCAGTTGACAAATGTTTGAACTTCTTTTTCTTCAAAATATGTGGCAGAGCATTAAATTACTTATGTCAGAAGATTTTTTTTTGAAAAATATTTATTGTTTGATAATTATAAAAATACAATTGTGTGTGTGTAATTACCAGTAGCAAGTTCTGGGCTCATTTAGGCTGGTCGCCATCTATTTATCTGTCCTTAATTAAGAATTAAACCTAATTTGACCTATTTTCATTACACAGAAAAGTGAAAAAAAAAAATGTTGCCCAAAATTTACTTAAACGGTGCTCTGGTCATAGTTCCCAGGCAAAATGTCTATGTTAATGCACATATGATGCAAAGTGGCAACAGCTTCTGGTACACTACTGCAGATGCTTACAACTATATTAAAGCTGTAATTTTTCTGTTTCCAAGATTGGCTTAGAATTTTAAAGCTTAAAGAGGTTTCCAACCTTTTTTATTAACCCCTGACGTAAAGAAGGGAGTTATAAGTTTGACGTATCTGTGTGGCACCATACGGCCTAAACCAATTTAACAAGATATTAATTAAAAACCTTTAGCATGTTTTTTGCGATTTTTGAAGTGAAAACATACTGGAAAATTTAAAACAATAGTGCTAAAAGAAAGAAAAAAAAATATAATTTGCATCTGATAAGATGTGTTTGGAACTCCCTTTTAAAACATCACTTGAATTATAAGGTTTTTTATCAAATGCGACTAAAGCTTAAATCTGCAGGATTGGAAACCAATGTCGTTGCTGGCCGACGAGGAAAGAAAACTCAATGATTTAAAATGTTTATCTGTTGTCAGTTTCTATTTTTTAAAAAATTATATATTTGTAATTGATTTTAGTATAAAAATTTTCAGATTCCCTTCTTTATTCTGATTTTGCTTCTAGCAAATTTTACTAGTAAGAACTATCTTTCCTTTTCCGTACTTACCATATCCTCTCGGAAACAATTAAATATATTTAGATTTAAAATGCTTTATGAAAAGAGAAATTCATTTTAACACTAGTACTAATACAAATGCGACGACCAGCAACAGGCTCAGGGCCCGCTGGTTATGAGATTGGCAAGCAGTGTCAGGGGTTGTTTGAATTTTTAATTTCATCTTAATACTTGTTCTTTGGACCAGTTGCCGGAGATTTCTGTTTTTCACCTACCCCTTACCTATTCTAGCTCTAAAATTAGTCGGGCAGTGCAGTATTCATATTTGTGTCGTCCAAAGTGGACTGAATCAGATGGTGATGCTTCTTCCAATGCATTCTAAAATCTGCATTTCCATAGCAGATTCTATTGAAATTCCAAAGGACAAATTAAAAATTTACCCTTAGATTAATTTACATTGAGGGTTTTAGAATGCTCTCTTAATGTTAAATTTTTATAAAATTAATGACTTCAAGCAAATTTTATAGGTAACAGATTCCCAGTAAATAGAAAAGCAGAAAACGAGTGCTAAAGCTTTGCTATTATTTTAACAGAATTTGTAACTTAATTATGTTAAAAATTTAAATGTTTTTTTCTCCTGCTAAAATAGCAAATTTAAAGATAATCTTTTACCCCTGATAGAAAATGATGATGATAATCTCTACATATGTGAGTATTGTTCTAAGAAAATGAATTCAGAGCGCTTGCTTAGAGATCATATGAGGCACCATGGTAAGTTTTTCATGTGAATCATTTAAATTATACACAGTGAGACCCGGGATTGTATACATTGCACAAGATCAGAGCCAGTGTATTTATAAATGTGTGAAATAGTAACATTTTTGTTTGATTGAACACAGGAGTTTTTGAGACTGCTAGATTTTAGTCAAACTAATAAAGAAAAATTGAATTCAATTAAGTATTGAGAAGGTCATTCAATACATATACTAAACAAACACTGCTTTTTTTATCACAACCTCTCATGTTGTTTAACTTCTTTACAGATTGCTCCCCCCCCCCTTACCCTACCTTCCTGTATAATTCGTGTTGATGTTCAGGAGGCGAGGAAGTATTACAATACATGGCGTTTAACATATTTATTACACGACAATACAAACACACGAATCACAACATAACATAACATCTTAAGCACTCTCGTTACAGTTACAGTTAGTCCCGTTGGTTGGCTCACAGTCACCAAAGGCTTTGCTTATAGCACATCTCCCTTCTTTACATTAAAGATCCAGTTTTTCAGGGGGTCGAATTGTCCTACCTCTTCCAGTGACATAAGCACTCGGATATGCATTTGTAGAGGATCCAGTCGCCAGAGGGGGAGATCCTGGAGACTGGGGTGATGCTGTCATTGTAGGTGCACATCCTGTATCAACATCAGTTGAGGGGTGTTGGTTTCCTGTACCATCAAAATCATCCTCGGGCTCAGGTTCCGGCTGGAAATCTGGTGCAGGAATCAAGTGCTTTCTGTTCCTTCTGTAGGTTTTTCCACCAGACTGAATGAGGTATGATCTTGGGTGTGGTGTTTTCTGTAACACCTTTCCTGTTACTTTTCTATCGGAAATCCACACACTTTGACCTTTGCACAATTCATCTAGATCTCGAACTCCGTGATGTTTATCATAATTCTTCTTTTGGCTTTCTATCCGTCTCTCCTCTTTTGTTTCAAGAACTTCCTTGTTCACTGATTTTGGCTGTAACTGGATTTTTGCAAGAGGAAGAGTAGTATTGATTCTTCTACCCATAAGTAATTCGGAAGGACTAAAACCATTTTCAAGCGGAGTTGATCTATATTCCATTAAAGCCAAGTAGGGGTCCTTCGATTTCTTTAAGCGAGCTTTGACCGTTTTCACTGCCGCTTCGATGAGACTATTACTCTGCGGAAATCGAGGGCTACTTGAAATGTGAGTAAATCCATAACTTCTGGCAAAGTTCTTAAATTCCAAGGTCTTTACTGGATCAAACTGTGGGCCATTATCAGAACGGACAATGTCTGGGATTCCATGGCGTGAAAATATTGACTTGCAGTGATTTATAATTTCAGCAGAGGTCATTCTGTCTAACCTGGCAACCTCAGGATACCTCGAGTAGTAATCTGAAATTAGCAGATACCATGCATCCTTGTATTTAAATAGATCTAGACCTACAACTTCCCATGGTCTCTCTGGAAATGGGGTTGGAATTAAGGGTTGATGGCGATTACTTGATTCTTGAATGCAAGCATTATAATTTTTTATTTTCTCTTCAATTTCTTTACTTATTCCCGGCCAGTATACGGAGCATCTGGCTCGAGCTCTACATTTGGATATGCCTAAATGACCTTCATGGATTCTATTCTGCACTTCTGCTTGATGTGACTTTGGAATGATGATTCTGCAACCTCTCATAAGCAGTCCATCTTGAATTGAAATTTCATAACGATTCTGCCAGTAAGGTGCACAGCTTGCATCAACTTCTTTCTTTTCGGGCCATCCCTTTAGTGCATATTCAGTAAGCTTTTGACAAGTTGGGTCTTCAAGTTGTGCAGCGTTCAGTTCTCTTAATTTGTGAGATGAGGCAGGAAGGCAATCTGTAACCATCTGAATGTAGGCATTAATTTCATCTTCTAGTTCTTCTCTTCTACATGGACCTGTTAGAGGGTTTCTCGACAATGCGTCTGCAGCATATAATTCTTTTCCTGGAATATGTACAATGGAATAGGAAAACTTCATCATCCTTATTTTGATTCTCTGTAATCGGGGAGACAAATCCTCTAAATTTTTCTTAGAAAATATCGGAATGAGTGGTTTATGGTCAGTCTCTAGCGTGAAATGCATTCCTGTTAGATAGTCCCGGAATTTCTCGCATCCCCACACAATACCTAAGGCTTCTTTTTCAATCTGAGCGTAATGACTTTCCGTTGGAGTCAATGTTCTAGATGCATAGGCAATTACTGATTTTCTTCCATCTGCTTGTTTTTGGCAAAGTGTAGCTCCTAAGCCAAACGAGGAAGCATCTGTGGTAACAATAGTTTCTTTTGCTGGATCAAAAACCTGTAGAACTGGATCAGATGACAATATATGCTTCAACTTTTGGAAAGCTTCTTCTTGTGGTGATGTCCATACAAAACTTACTTTGTTGCTTAGCAGAGAATACAGAGGAGAAAGTATATCAGCATAATTAGGAACAAATTTTGCTAGATAATTAGCCATGCCTAGTAATTGCTTCAGTTCTCTTTTATTTGTTGGAACTTTAAAACTTTCTATGACCGCAATCTTGTCCACATCAGGATGGATTCCCTTTTCATCTATTATGTGGCCTAAAAACTTAATGGACGTCTGCGAGAACATACATTTCTTTGGATTGAGTGTCATACCGGAGTTTTTGAGTCTTCTACAAACTTCTGTGAGTCTCTGGTCATGCTCAGTTTGTGTTGTTCCCCATACCAAAATATCATCCATATGGCAAACTGTTCATGGGATGTCTGTTAAAATTTGAGACATTCTTCTCTGAAAATGCTCGGGAGCAGATGAAATTCCAAAAGGCAATCTTTGGAATCTAAATCTACCAAATGGAGTGATGAATGTGGTTAGATATGATGATTTCTTGTCTAATGGAATTTGCCAAAATCCTGAATTAGCATCAAGTTTTGAAAACACCTTGGCACCAGTTAGAAGATTCAAAGTATACTCAGTTTTAGGAAGTGGATGTAGCTCACGTCTGACATTTTTGTTAAGCTCACTTAAATCCACGCAAATTCTGACATTGCCATCACTTTTAGGCACGATCACAACTGGAGAACACCACTCAGTCGGTTCTGTAACTGGAACAATGACTTCTTGTTCTACCATTCTCTTCAATTCAGCTTCAGTTTTCTTCAAAAGAGGAATTGGTACACGTCTAGGATTAGTAATTGCTAGAGGGGTTGAACCTAGCTTCAGCTTGATAACATGACATTCTTTCATTACCCCTAGACCTTCAAAAAGTTCTGGAAACGCATCTTTTGGATTCATAGCAGAAATATGGGAAATTGAGTTTAAATTCAGCCCTAGGCCAAGAGCTAACAATGCGGGTTTTCCCAGCAGACAAGTTTGAAGATTATCTATCACATAGATTTCTTCTGAACAGAATTTTTCTTTGAATTTAATACTTGCAAAGAATTTTCCTATTGTTTTCAGTGCTCTTTTGTCTGGACCACATAATATTTTACCTGGTGGGCTCAATTTGATATTTTGAAACATACCTTTGAATACCTCCGACGGCAAAACAGTATGGTCGGCTCCGCTATCGATTTTAAACTGAATGTCCTTGTTGTTCACTTGAATGATGACAGTCCAGTCAATAGATGATTCATTCTTATTTCCAGGTTGGATAACTCCTAAAAAACCGACTTCTGAACACATTTTCTTGGGTTTTGTAAGACAAACATTGGCATAATGTCCTAATTTTTCACATTTTCTGCATTTGGCATCCCTAGCAGGGCACAACCTTTTTTCATGCTTTTGTCTTCCACACCACTTGCATTTTTCAAAAAATCGTGAATTATTTTCATTAAATTTCTTATTTACATCTGTTTCTACATTTTGTTTATTTTTCCCGAACTTTTGTTTTTGAAATCGCCGATTTTTATTTTGCGAAACAGCATTAACTGACAAAGTTTCATTACCGCTGAGCTTCTCTTGTTGTTCTTTAACAACTTCACTAAGCCTAACTCTTTCAGTTACTTTTGTAAGTGTAAGATCAGCATCTAATTGCAACTTTGCACTCAAATTTTTATCACGTATTCCCACTACAATACAGTCACGAATAAGTTCATCATGCAATGCACCATATTCACAGTGTTCTGCTAATGCATATAAAGCCATTATGAAAGTATTGACTGATTCCCCTTCAAGCTGTATTCTTTTGTTGAATTGTGCTCTTTCAAAAATAGTATTTTTCTTAACAATAAAATGATCACTGAACCTTTCCAAAACAGTATCAAAGTCAGCTTGTTCTTCATCGGACAAACCGAAAGAACTAAATATATCTTCTGCCTGCTCTACCATAATGTAAATTAAAGAATTTACCTGCTCATTTCCGGATTTGGTCGATAAACCTGAAGCAATCCTGTACCTCTCGAATCGGATTTTCCATTTAGACCAATTTCCTGGTGTTGAGAACGTAAAATGTTCCGGTGCTGCTATCTGAATGGACGCCATTGTAATACTTCGGTTTTCGAAATTTGTTGACGATTTTTTCCACAACAGAAAATGTTCGCGATCTTTAAGTAGCTAAATATTTTACGCTGCCACCATGTATAATACGTGTTGATGTTCAGGAGGCGAGGAAGTATTACAATACATGGCGTTTAACATATTTATTACACGACAATACAAACACACGAATCACAACATAACATAACATCTTAAGCACTCTCGTTACAGTTACAGTTAGTCCCGTTGGTTGGCTCACAGTCACCAAAGGCTTTGCTTATAGCACACTTCCCACTCCAAACTTTTTTTTTTTATCATCCCGCCTAACCCCATTTCAAAGTCTTAGTCTACTGGTGTCTGGTAGTGTTTCAGTTTATTCTGTTTGTTACTCTTTCCTAGTAGCTCATGAGCTTTGTCCAATAAGAGAAAGGAAAGGCAGCGATGGGGACTGACATATAACGTGATACTTTGATTTATTTTCAGTTTTTTGTGAAAATAATGGGAAATCATTATGAGAACAAGGGGAAACAGTGCTATTTTGCTATTTACTATGATCTTGGGGCGACCCATTTATTTCCTCCCTTCAAAATTGAAGATACGTCATATTAGTATAGCATTAATGGTACATTTGGGTGGGGGAAGGGTTGTACTTTGCCTTGTTATAAGGAAGCCCATTTACCAACTTTAAATAAGTTTACTGTTCATTTTGTATCAAAGAGGTTTTTTTTTATCATTTTAAACAGTTTGGGGAAAAAATAGTTGGGTCAGGAAGGAAGGGAGGGGGAGCTGACCAATCTACAAGTTAATGCCAACTCACTTACCTAGAGTAAAAATAATAGTCAATTCAATCCCCAGGTTAGACGTCATAATAGTACAGCGTTAATAGTATATTTGGGTGGAGGAGGGGGATACTTCATTTAGTTATAAGGAAACCCTTTTACCAACTTTAAATAAGTTTAATATTCATTTTGTATCAAAGAGTTTTTTTTTTTTTTTTTAATTTTGAACAGTTTTGAATTAAAAAAGTGGTTGTGCGGGGGAGGAAGGGAGGAGGGGGTGAACCTGACAAATTTATAAGCTCATGCCAGCTCACTTTAAACATATTCATGTTTGTTTACTACTTTTTAGACGATCAGAAGCAAGAGAACTTAGTATTTAAATAAATAGAATCTAAAAAATATCATTTTTTTCCTATACAGTTTTATTCAAAAATTCCAATCTAAAAATTTGTACAAACATAGAAAATATACACAAGAATTTTTGAGAATTTTTTCAAAAAAATTCATTTTATGTTTTTCGAGAAATTTAAATTTGAAATTTAAATTTTATTTTTTTTAAATAAAATTTTTATAAAATTAGTCATGTTGCATATCAGATTAAGCGGCAACTAACGTACTTTAAAATGCCATTTACCAAATTGTTCTATCTATATTTGGTGCCGAGTTATGGTCCCTTTTATGTTCCCTTATCCATGAAAAAACGAGGGTTTTTCCAAAGTTCAAAGTCTTATAAATGAAAAAATAATAGCGATAAAAATCCAAAAGTTGAGACCTTTGATTACCTCAAGAGGTACAATTGATGAGCCAAATTTGAAAGAAATACAAAAATGTAAGGTAAAAAACGTTGGATCTCTTGACATGGAATGACCCTTAGCAGGAATTTAAGTCAATTTTTCTTCATAATTTGATTTATTTACATTGGTTTTTCACTTCAATCTAAACGTTAGAATTTCACTCAAATCTAATCCTCAGCAGTGGCATTGCAATTTGTGTGCAACAGTACCGATAATTTTTTCTTACTTGAATGATTTTGTTGTATTTCTTTCTTTTTGCAACTTTTAAATCTGTTCTATAAAATGGAGCTTCTGAAAGTGCTGGTTTGAAAATGGGATTAAATTAATTAAATAATTTCTGAAAAAGTTTTTCTTATTCATTAAAAGTATCATTTCTAGGTTTGACTAATTCTAAATTCTTTGGTATAAATTTGTCTTTACCCACAGGTATTTTTACTTCTACAACAGGTATTTATATCGATAAAAAGTGAAATGAAATGATTTGGCTAAATACAGTCATATTTCTTATTTACTAATGTCAATGCGTCATTATTCTTGCTAAATTTTCTCAAATATTACATTTAAATTTCTATCTTATGCAGGGTTCGCCGATATATATCAGTCGATATATATCATGATATATATCCGATATTTATTCTGAAAATATCACGATATTTTGATATTTTCGATATTTATGTTTTGAAATGCAATATTTTTCAATAGAAAAATTGTCTTCATCATATTAATGATGTCATCTTTAGTATGATGTAATAATGTGATATTCCTTTTTTATTTTTTAATAATAAAATTAAAAGTTACAAAACAACTTGAATAGAGATGAAAAATGCCTGGTTAAAAATGAAAAGTTAATCAGAATATGGAAATGTGTCTAATGTTTGTACAATGTGTGCTAGTGCTAAACAACGGATGTTTTACTTTTGTTAAAATAGCTAACAAAAGAAAAATAAGTGAAACAGCTAATACTCAAGTAAAGTCACTTAATGTTAATAAAAGTTTAAAGTTGCTAAAAATAAAATAATGAATAATATGAAAGAGTGAAAAAAAATCTAAGTTAGCTAGAAATGAAAACATTAAGTTATTAAAAACAAAGACATAAAGTATTTTTTAATTCATAATTTTATGTTCCAAATTTGAATGCAACATGTAGTTTTTGTTTTAGTAACAAAATTTACTATGTAAAACTAAGCAAACGATTTAAATTTTATATTTGTTTTTTGTTTTGTTCAGTTACAGTTTTGTTTTGTGTCTTTGCAATGTGATAAAACAATAAATAAGTTTGGTTCTAATGTTTTAAAAATAAAGTCAATATTATAGTTTGAAGTATTAATTAATAAAAAAAGTTATGGTATAAATGAAAAAATACATATAAATATTACATACTGTAATAATGAATTACACTAATATAATGTACGGTTATCAATAAGTTTTCATGGTTTGGTTTTGATATTACATAATCTATATATATAAAGATGACGGTGTTCGTTTGTCGTTTGTACGTTTGTAACCGCTGGCCAGAAGCCCCCACAGCACCTACAGACCTGAAACTTGGCTCAAAAATTCGAATGTACCCCGCCCTCGTGCACCTCGAAGCCCAAATTTTTAATTTCGAATTAGTTATTTTTAAATTAATTAATTAGTCTCATTTTTGGTGTATCCGCCATAATTGAGGGGGGAAAACCTTCCCCCACCCCAAAACATTATATATCGTTGGAAAGGGTTTTTTTTTCTGAAAAAGAAAAGTTTTAGCACGTTTCTGTCCGTTAATTAGGACAGGAGATATTAATTAATCAAATTTAGTCAATTTTCAAGGCCTAACTCTACGCAGAACTGAAACACTAGAGCCATTTTCCTGATCAGCTGCTCTTTTGTCCCTGAAGTTACTTTGTGGTTTAAATTTGCGTATAGATTTAAGCCTTGAAAATTTATTCAATTTGATTAATTAATATCTCCTGTTACTTACTTAACTTTCTGTTTCTTATATTTATTTGGCGAATTGATTTAAACTTTAACATGACTTTAAGTGGAATTTAAAAGGTTGTGGAGCGCATTTGAACTAAAAGATATAATATTTTTTCTTCAGAGGAGGTTAAAGTGAATTTAAATTTATTAAGTTGACTTCCTCAAAATTCGGGGTTCCCGAAAATGTCACAATGGAACTATCATTGTTAAAAATTTAGGAATGGCTATTCAGTTCCTCTTCGCATTTGGCGTCGTAAAGTTTGGCGACAATCAGGAAATTTACCAAACCTCCCAGCCAGTGAAACACTACTTTCTCCAACTCAAAGAAAAATAAAACGGTCTGGGAAGGAACAGTAGTTGTTTGCAGTTTAAAGCGTATTTTATTGCATGTTTAAAACATGTATTTAATGCACTAAATTTTTAATAATAATAGTTCCATTCTGACATTTTCTGTAACACCGCTATTCAGTTAACCGGGAAATTTTCCAAACTTCCCGGCCAGTGAAATCTTGATTATTTGAGAGTCACTGTTAGATTGTAATCACTTCAAAGAGATGGTACGAAAGACATTATATTTCTTTCCTTTTAATGTTCACATTAAAATCATGGAAGAATGGTTGTAGCTGATCTACCTGATACAATCGGTTCCCTATGTTAATAAATTTAGATTTGGCGACCAATTTTACATTGAAATTACGGTTAAATGGGTGAATTATATTAAATTTCAAGGGCAATATTGCTGTGGTCGTTGAGAGTTTTCGAAAATCTTGGCTCTACAGTTGTGTCAAAAGTTCCATTGAAACGTAAAAATTTCGCTAAAAATAAATAAGTTCCTCACACACACACGAAAAGAAGAAAAAAGTCTTTAAAACTAAAATAATCCTCGCATTGAACACTACAAACTGAAATGGCATTAAAAGTGTCATCAATATATTTTAAAAGGTCGTGGTGCACATTTGAATTAAAGAATATAATAATTTTACTTAAGAGGGTGGAGTGAATTTAAATTTATTCAGTTGACTTTCTTTACTTTTTTGCACGGCATCGCCGTGCGGGTACTGCTAGTAGTTGATATTTATGAATATGATACTGCAATTATTTTTATATGAACATAATAGTCAATATCCAGTATAGTAGCCAACATCATCATTAGGTTATATAATTTTTAAAGCATTAAACTATTACATTTCAGCAAAAATGGCTGCATAAAATTTCATAGTATGTAAATTTTAATGTATATTTATGTAGAGAAATATTGAAAGAAACATTAAATTTTAGTCTGGACTGTAATAATACTTATTTAAGGAAATAAATAACATTCATTTGAGGATATAGTTACTATTTAAAGAATTAAGCTTGCGCGAATTGAAAATATCGGATATATATCAAAATATCGGATATTTTCGATATTTACGAAAATATCACGATATTTACGAACCCTGATCTTATGGTCAGTGCATAAAATGTGCAATGTGCCTCAAAATGAGGATTTAGACATGTAACAAAATGAAAGTGTATTTATTATACATGGCTGTACTTGAGTATAACCAGTAAGTAATATTTCTTTTCCTCACTGCAGTTCACACTCCAGGGTTCCCTGTACCAACCACAACTCGGTGTTTAACCGGAGTGGGGCCCTGAAGAGCGCTCTGTTTTTTAAAATCCAGACCAGAAGCTGAGCAAACATCTGGTCCAGTACTCCCAGTGGTATAGATTCCCTTGGAGGACTTTGTGACCACAAACCTTGTTTAACGTCTCCCAGCCACGATTAGTGATTACGATATTTGATCGGCTAGGATCAAACCTGGGACCCTCTGGTTACGAGTCCGATGCCTAACCTATCCATCCACCATGGCCTTTATTTATTTACCTGATGCTTACAAGGTTTATGTTAGTTACTATGTATTACAGCATTTGTTGGAGAGATTTGGATAATAGTAGAAAGTGCATCCTTTATCAGTGACTCAACAGTATGATTTTGAGTAGTAAATTACCACCCTTTAAGCCAGGGCTAAGGCAAAACTACATGTGCTATACCGACAGCCCAGTTATGATATAAAGACTGCAGTTTTTTCCTTGCTCTGGACTCATCAGTCTAGAATATACAGTAACCAAGCTGGAGATAAATGTCAGCTCATTGAATCTGAGAGTGCTCACAAACTAGTAGCTAAAATAAATTTAGCACGCTAGTACGAGTCTGCAGCATTGGTGCGTTTCACCTCGTCAATAGGGATGTTTCAACCCATTAAATGTTCCTACTTTGACTACTAGATATTGTTAAAAAACACAAAACAAATTTACCATCGCCGAATTTTAAAGCACAATGATTAATTTCTAATGAATTTTGTAAAAACCCACATGCAAAAAATCGCGCCTTAAGAAACGATACGAGTGACATTGCATGGATGTATTTTCAGCCTTTCACATACAAAAATTGTATTGCAGCTATGCAAGCTTTTCATTTTAGCCTTTGTTTTTTTTCCTTAATCATTAAGGGGGTCTGGGACACATCTTGAAAAAAAAATTATTAAACAGTTTAGAATTTTGAATTTTTTTACGCTAATTCACCATCTGTTTAATAAGCAAAATCATCACATAAATGAAAAAAAAATTTTTTTTTCAATTTTTTAAGTTAAATTTTTTTCAAAAAAGGGGGGTCGCTTTAAATCGCAAAAACTAAAAATATTCTTGAACAATTTTCATTTTTTTTTCTTCAATATAAACACAAATATATAAGCTTTAATTTGTATTCGGCAATTTTAAAAATAATAATTTAAAAAAAAATAAAAATATTTAAGTAAAAATTTCTAAAAATTCAGAGGTACTTTTTTTTCGAAAAATCATATTTTTTGAACAAATTTTTTTTTTTAATTTGCCGAATAGAAATTCAAGTAAACTGTTTGAAAAAGTTGTTCTCCAAATTTCGGAACCTTATCCTTATTAGTTCTTAAGTTATAAGAATTTGAATTCAAAAGATCCGGAAAAATTGCATCATGGCGAAAAACGCATTTTAAGGGAAGTCATTGCTGTGTCAACAGTTGCTTGACGGCTACATTAAATTATAATATCTTCCGTTATAACTAAGATAGGAACAAGATTAAAACCTCGTTTTAAAGAGAAGAAAACAAAATTTTTTTTGAAATAATAAAAAAAAAATGCAAAAGTTGACGATTTTTGTGTCCCAGACCCCCTTAAGTTAAAGTATATAAATTCACTATGTAGAATGGATTCAACAAAGGGTAATCCAGTAACTTGCCACGGGTGTGATTTTCAACTTTTTGAAGACAAAGCAGTAGTTAAATTTTTAGAAATGCTTTGCTTGGGAAATTTTACCTACTACAACAATCCTTGATTAGCCACGTTGTGAATACAAGAAAAGCCTGTTCTGACCACTGCCACTAGCCAAAGCTCCTCGCTAGGTCAGAGAGCGATGGTAGAAGAGTGAAAAGTCAAATCCGTCATATGACATCACTGTTGCTTGAACTTAAAAAAATACTTTTTAAAAAAACTACTTGTTGCATCACAAAAAATTTTCCGCCAATCACGTTCACATGTATATTGTTCTATCATATAAAAATGAAATTAAAACTTGAAAGTTTCCTAATTGGAGGCAAAGCTTGAGTATTAAGCAGTAACTTGCTGTCCTTAAGCTAGGGCTAATGCAAAACTACTTGCAATATACGCACAGCTCGGTTTTGCCATGTTGTTTTAGCTACCAGTTTGTTGGTACTCTCAGCTTCAATGACATGACAGCTGCCTCCAGCTTGGCTACTGTCTATTCTAGACTGATGAGTCAATTGCAAGGACGAAACTGCAGTTTCTGGATGTAGATAACCAGACTGCTGGTATATTGCATGTAATGTAATTTTGATTGAATTATTGTTTCATAAAACCATGAGTATGTTGCAAAGAGCAGCAGTTAGATTTTAAGTAAGTTTTAAAAATTGAAAACATTCTCTTTTCAAAGAGGATTTTTTTTTTTTTTTTTGCTCTTGGTGGTATATTGATGGAAAATAATCCAAAAGTTTTAAAAGTGCGGTACATTTATTTGCCTTGAAACTGATTATTGCATAAAATACTCATAAAACTACATTGATTTGAAATTTGGTAAATGTTTTAGAGGGATTTTTATTAAGAATTACTTTGCCTCATTTAGTTTTTCTTTCAATATTAAAAAAAAGGGGATAGGGTAGGTTGAAGCTCAAAATGGCAGTTAAACACTCAGACTATCAGAAATAAATTCTTAAAGTTATATGTTTTGCTGAACAATTTTACTTATATATTTTATTTCTTTTATAGTGAACCATTACAAGTGTCCCTACTGTGATATGACTTGCACAACACCATCTGGTGTACAAGTACACGTTCAGTATCGTCATTCTGAAGGCAAACCATATTCATGCCAATATTGTGATTATAAGTAATTTCATTTTAAAAGTCAAGTTTTTTATTTCCTTGTTTTACTGTAAATTGTAGTGTATATTATGAGATTGCCATAAAAATATTGCATCTGGTTTCTTTTTATGATAATCAAGGTTTTTGAAAGTTAGTTTTTGAATGAACAGTTAAATTTGTTTTTACGTTGTGCATGAAGGCACTGTAGTTAGTAGACGCTAGTAATGTAATATCGATGTTGATGTTTGGAAACTTTGTTTTTTGTTAAAACTTCAATGCCTTTACCATCAATGTTTTTCAAGCACCAATATTTTGGGTTTGATGTGTTTCTCAATATCAATGCTTTATATATTTCAGTAAAAAAGTTTCATAAAAAACTGTGATAGGTATGCTTGCAGTGGTGCAAGTACTGCGCCAAATTAAGCATATTGCGCCCTCCTGTTCCCAAACGCACTTTTTGATCGAAATTGCGCCTGACTGCGCCAAAACGTCCGTTTTTCTAGCGAATATCGCGAAAAGTGGCATAACTTCTGCTTTTGTTAACCGTGCGTTATGACGGTTGCTATGGCGATATTCTGAACACGTGCGTCGCGAAAAATATTCTCCTTATCTGAAATTTCAATCCTTTTGCATCTTTCAAAAATTTTGATTATTTTCACAATCCAAAATTATTTTGACATTTGCTACCTCCGCTTAACTTATTTTATGTTTTATTTTGAGAAAAAAGTAATTTATTTTCAGAAGCATGTTAACATCTAGCATTTACGTCGCGGTCGAAGCTTCC
Organism: Uloborus plumipes; assembly: GCA_038373865.1. Lineage (NCBI taxonomy): Eukaryota > Metazoa > Arthropoda > Arachnida > Araneae > Uloboridae > Uloborus > Uloborus plumipes. Next base: position 96,650 of record JAXGGA010002451.1, on the reverse strand, counting down.
TATGTTGAAGATTTCAATCCAAATACATCTTGCAAACATTTTAATATTTTTGACAATTAACCGTTATTTTGACAATAGATACCTTCCATTAGCTTATTTTAGCTTATATTTCGATACAAATAATTTATTTTTTTCTATTTATATACCTATTAATTTTTGCAAGCTTGATTTTAATAAGCATTAAGTTATCCATTGCTTCATTTTTTGGAAAACAATTAAAACAATCCAGCACATAATGTTTAATTATGGTTTTGTACTGAAAGGCAGTATTTTGAAAAGTTGAATTTGTAAAATTATAATTTTAAAAGCTTAAAATAGAATTTTCCATGCTACTAGCAGCAGTGCTCCCATTACGTCATTAAAGGAAAGTTAAATTTTGGATGTGTTGTACAAAATTCAGAGATACTTTATGGCAGCACATAATTATCTCGTTCCACTGTTTAGAAGTTCTAAAGTCTTTAAGTTTTGTAACCAGCACAGATTTAAGGCATTAGAAGCAGAGAGACAAACAAATTAAATGTGAAGCAGTGTACGATAGTTACACAAGAAGCTTAATCCAATCAAGAGTCATCAGATTCTTTATTAAATTTAGCAAACCAACGACTAAAGTCAGCTGTTAAGAACAAAGTCTTGTCTGAAATCGGGTTGCAAAATGGATGTTAGAAAATGCGGAGAAGTTATGAGAAAGAGAAAGAACAGTAAAACAAAAAGAAACTAAGTTAAACTTTTAAATTAAGGTTTTTCAAATTTTAGTCCACAAAATCTAATTTTGCACGATAAAACATAAAAAAAAAACTTTAGTTTACTTTTCAAGCACAAAGTTACTCAATTTTAAGTTGAAGCGCATTGTTAACAAAAGAAAATCCAAATGTTATTGATAATTATGCAACTAAAAAACCAAAAAATGTCTAAATTTTTCATATTGTCATGGAAGCTTTAAACCAAATGTTTGCATTTCATATTTGACCACCATGAATGTGCTCCTAGGTTAGTCATGGATAGGATTATTTTCTAAAAAATGAAAAAGGATTGGAAGTATAAATGTAATCGTAAAAAAGTGGATGAGTTTATCGTTTCAATTTGATTTTAAATGAATGTTCCAATTTCTATATCCTTGTCTCTGAAATTAGAGTTAAGTACAGTGAAACATTTTGTTGCTCACCTATTGAAACCACATCTAGTATTTTTAAACTATAACTAAAATTTAATAATAGATAATCAGTGCTTAGTTAAAATGCAAATATATTTCTGTACCTTAATGGCAAAACAACAAATGTCAAAATTCGTCGAATTGAGATACTCAGGTTCAAAGATTTGAGTCTCCATAGGAATGTGTTAGATTTGGTGTCTTAGTTTCGCTCCACTGCTAAGGCGATTTGTTTTAAAACATTGGTTGTTGTTGTATATGACAGAGGATACCTTTCTGTCCCTATTACGATAAAAAACTAAAAATATCAAATTTTTGACATTGGTTGTTCTTGCATTAAGGTACAGATTTAAATAACTATAAATGTATGTGTTCATCACAGTCACATAGTATCTTATTCGAGCCTGCTCCTAAACACAATTCTTCTGCTCCCAAATAGTATTTTCCCTGCTCCCGAAGATGGTCCCAAACCACATTTGGTCACTGGCACCCCTGTGCTTGTTAAAAAATTAACATCGTTAATCAGTAGCAGGGACGACTCCAGGGCTGGGTAGCTGCCCAAGGCCCGTGGCTAGGGGCCTCCTGCGCTGACTTGTATTATAATTATAAATTACTCACGTTTACTTTTAATTAATTAATTTATTTATTTACTTTTTGACATCTCACAGCACTATTTAAGATCCTTAAAAATAAAAAAGAGAAAGAGAAAAAAGATGTTTATACAGTTTACTTAAATTCTCCTTATTCTATTTTCTTGAAACATAACGAATGTTTTTTCTATTTTTAACAGATGCAAATCCGAAAATGATTTAAGGAAGCATCTTGAGTCTCATAGTCAAGTTATTCCATATAAATGCCCTGTCGAGGGTTGCTCTTATGCTACAAGATCACAAACTTGCTATAATGTTCATTATAGAAAAACTCATGAAGTAATAATTTATTTTGTATTTTAGAAAGTTTTTAATATATACAAAATTATTGACCATAAGATTTTCTAATTTCTAATCTAATATTAGTTTCAGATATTGAACTGTTTAGGTTTAAAGAAGAAAGATATAGTAATAAATTCAGTTACAGAAAACTCATTTTTGAATTTATTTATTCTATAATTTTTGACTTAGAAAGAATAAATATTTTGAAAAGACATACACTGGCGGAAAAAAAAATCCCAACACCAAGAAAGACGTGTTAGATAAACGAAATTTGGTAGGCGTGTTTATACAACTGAAAGATGACATCGTTTGAAATTTCGTGTTCCGCGCATAGGTGTGGCGCAGCTGGCGTCACTCAGAACATGCAAATAAGGCTTGTTTTAAAAGCGTGTTGTGAAGCTCGTGTATATTATTTTTCAGTGAAATTGGACGAATTGCGTTCATGTTAGCCAGGAATACCTTTTAAGAAGACGAAGAAGCCATTATCAACAGCTCACCGAGTTAAAACAAGGTCGTACAAATTGACTACGAGAAGGTGGATTTTCATTTCGCGATATTGCAGAAAGACTTGGGTGGGAACGTTTCCACCATGCATGATTATTGGAAGCTATGGGCAAGGGATGGTACTACCTCAAGAAGATCGAGTTCCAAGCTGCCACATGCATGACTGAGAAGGAAGATCGCCGAATCTTGCGTACGACTGTGGCGCATCATACTGCATCTGCGGCTGACATTCGAGCTGCAGTTGGTACCGTCGTGACCCAAGGAACGGTAAGAAACTGTTTACTTCAAAGACAGCTCCGAGCCAGGCAGCCTGTAGCCGGTATTCTATTGACTGCAAACCATTACCTTTTCCGACGGCAGTGTTGCCACGACAGAGCTCACTGGAGGTCGGAGTGGAGATCTGTCGTAATTTTTGATGAAAACAGATTCTGAATGAGTGCCACTGGTGGCTGTATATTGGTCAGAAGGAGGCCAGGGGACCGCCTGCATCCAAGCGGTCTACGGCCTAGACGCACGGGACTCACACCGGGAGTTATGGTCTCTGGAGCAAGGTTATACGACAGCAGGGGCATTCTTGGGGTTATCCCAAACTCACTGACTGAAAATTTGTCGTCAGTCTGTTAATTTAACCAGTAGTACAGCCCTTCATGTGTAGCATTCAAGAGCGCGTTTTCCAACCGGATAACGCTCGCCCTCACATCGCTGCTGTAACGCAATGTGCTCTACAGAGTGCTGACATGTTACCATGACCTGCAAAATCTCCAGGTCTGTCTCCAATTGATAACGTATGGGATATCATGGGATGGCACCTCGAGCATCATCCACAGTCAGCAATGACGGCCCTAGTATTGACACAACAAGTGCAACAAGCATGGAACTCCATACCACAAAGTGACATTCGGCACCTGTATGACATAATGCATGCACGCTTGCAGGCTTGCCTTCAAAATTCTGGAGGTTACACCCTCTATTAAATTAACATAATTTCACATTTGCACAGCATTTTCTTGAGCTTAAATTAGCCAGTGATCTTGTACATTTAATCAATTAAACATGTTAACTAGACAATTGCATTACCCAAATTTCATTACTCTACGGCAATTTTTTCTTGGTGTTGGGATTTTTTTTTCCGCCAGTGTATTAGAACCCATTAGGAACTCTTCCTTCTGTGTTTAGAAACATTATATTACATTATTATGCAGTTTCTGCTTGTTTTTATGAACCTCTAGTATATGAATGCTCATGATTTTAAGAACTTTTTGCTAGTTCCAAAAAATCTTCGAATTCATCTATTGAAACGATATAATTTTCATTTTGTTTACGAATTGGAAATGGCAAAAATCTTTTTTTTTAATTTCACGTTGAGTCAAAGTAGCTTTTTCCTAAGAATTTTAGCAGCTGAGTGCAAATAATCTGAGAGACGGAGATTCAAATTGTAATTTCATTTTCCTCCATCTTTGCCTTAATTTTTGTGAAGAAATAAATTACTTTAAAAGTGTGGAGCAGATCTTGATTTTAAGAGCTAAATTTCTGAATGTCTGTGTTTGTTCTTAAAAAAAGAACAAACACAGACATTCAGAAATGTAGCATAAAACAAAGAATGAACTATCCCTTAGTACTGATAGAGCTCACCGTAGGAATAAACATACCATAAGCAGTACATAGTTTTCAATGCACATTTCGATTTTACAAACTCTTTTCTTTTTTTTTTTACAAACTTTTGCTTGTTCCCTAAAAATTTGGTAAACTAAGCATCAACTGTGTATTTAAACTTTTTGCTACAAACATATTGTTATATCTATATAAGGGAGGTAGTTAAGTTATAACCTGAAATTTGTATTCACATTTGCCAATAATTGACTCAAATTAAAAAAGAACTAGGAAATCAGTACACAAAATCAGTTTGTATTAGTACTTGGAAGTAAATCTTTCAAAAGGTATGTTTTTTTAGCTTTTAAAAATTTTAATTTTTTAGTGTTTATTTACACAATAGTCTCACTTGTTTCAGGAAGTGAAAATCTAGCAGCAATTATAGTTCAAGAAATTCTACTGCACATTATAAATATGCTGCAACAAAGAGATCGCTGATGTACAAAATCTAAGATTTAAAATTTATAACATCAATTGGCTGCAATTTTCTGATTTGTTTTTGTTCCCGAAACAAAAATCATAATTTTATATTAATAGTGTAATTTTCATGAAAAGCTTACCAAAATTACCAAGTTAAAAATAACACACAGTATTTTGTATCATTTGACGAAGATCAAAGCTAAAAAGTTTTGATGTAAAAATCAAGTTATTTTTAAATAATACAGTAATCAATTACACAAAGAGAAATTAACAGTATCTCTTATGCTGGGAAGATATTTCAGGGATTCTTTATTCTTTGAAATAAACCTGGGAACTTATTATGTGAGAGTAGTAAATACACAAGTAAACATGATCTAGTAAAGTTTCAGAAATAAAAAATAAACATATACTGTTTTGAAATACTCTTTATATAAATGATACTTGTTTCATATACTCCAAGCATTCAATTTAGACCTACACTAGTTGGTTTTGGGGTATTGTGCCACTTTTACTGCAATATATTTGCATATTATGCAATAGTTTAAATATTTTCTGCTTTCGTTGAATCAAATCATGTAACGTAACACTGATAAACAAATTTTTAATTTGTCTTGGTCACCTTGATATATTTTTGTTTTAAATGTTAACAAAATTGAATGAAATACTTACAACATATCTGACAAAATGGGATGAATGTGTATTTAAAGAGGGATAATCTATTTGCCAAACAAATAAGCAAGGAAGAGTTCTTAAATTTATTCTTGTTTTTAGGGTAAAATTCAGCACAAATTTGGTAAAGCTTAAGAAATAAGCTTATGATATTGTAAGAAATGACTTGTATTTTTCTGATATTACTATATCTAATTCTGTACCTGGGACATAAAAAGCACCAAGTTACCAAAAAAAAAAAAAAAAAAAATTTGCAGATAACTTTTTTTTGATACTTTGTTCCTCTATTCTAAAGGGTTCCCTTAAAACATTTTTAATCTCATTTTAGGAAAAAGGACCAGCAAAATATGCCTGCCATTTGTGTGAAAAAATGTTTACTCGTGGAAATTACCTTACTAAACATTTGGTGAATCTTCACAAATATTGTTGGCCCTCTGGCCACTGTCGATTTAGGTAAGTTCTATATTGTTGATTTTTTTTTTTTAATTTTTAATTTTGCAAAATAGTTAAGGATTGATGATTAAGGTTTTGTGTTTTGAAATCTATTAATTTTCACATTTAAAACGACTGTGTATCAACCATTTCTTTTTCCCTTTTCCTAAGTTGACATCAGGTAGCTCTTTGTTTACCCTCCCCCTCTCAGTAGCATTGTACAGTAAGGGTCCTGCTCCACATCAGCGGAAAACGCGAGCGTAAAGCAGAAACGTAAAATGGAGCAAATAGTGTTGCTATGGAAAGTACCCGGATTTTCGGTTTCTGCCTTCGGTTTCGGTCACGTTTTACGCTGATGTGGAGCACGGCCCTAAAAGCTCATCTATCTGGCATTCAAGTATCCGTAACGCTCAAGTAACCGGAAATTTCGTCGGAGGTTCTCGATTTTCAAAATCAAGTTTCTTTTTTTCCCTACCGATTGTAAACCACTAAAGTAGAGAGCAATAACTTCCCCCCTTTTAAAGACCTCACGTGTTCTTGTCTCCCGTAACTTTAGCCTACCCTCCCAAGTGTAGACAGCTCTTTCAATGCATACCCTTGATTGATTGTCGCCAATAGGCTTGACATCTGCCACGCCAATAGGCCACACCACCTGATGCCGGTCATCTCCAGTTGGCGCGAAGCAGCGAATCCAAAGGAGGGGAAGAAAGGGATTCCAAGAAAGGGTGGAGGGTTCCAGGGCTAGGGGCTGATTTTCTTTTTATCGCTTTTCTTTACGAAGACATTAGCTAAACATTAGAACATTAGCAAAATTTGTTTCTGCTATTGTAAGTTTCTGTAAAGGGCTCGTTTTCACCACTCCGATTTTTGCTGAGTTTTTTTGCAAAACTAATACCTATTAAAAAATATTGCTATTTATTTTGTGTAGCTTAATTGTATTGATTGTTCAAAAACTAATCTTAATTTCCTCGTGATGGACAATGCGGAAAACTCTCGAATTTGCTTTCCATTTCCATACGTTTTGCTTACTCGGACCTTACTGCTGTTGCGTCGTTATGAAAAATTTGATTACCATATTTATTTTTTAGGGCTTAGTTAAAACAGTTGAAATAAAACAGGCGAAATATCAGGTTTTGGACGCGTTATGCGTAATTGTTATGCGTAGTCGGACTTTACTGCCATCGCGTAGTAGATCAATTAAAGTTATAGATCGTGCATGTAAGTTGATTTTCCGACTTTGAACCTCGTTTTTTCACTAAATTGCTTGGGCTATATACAAGTAACTCAAAATTCAAATTTTCAATTCAACAGTTAGAGCAATCCTACTCTATGGAAGCAATACATGGAAGTTAACCAGACAGCAAGAAAAAGAGCTTGATGCCTTCCAAACCAAAAACCTGAGAAGATTCCTAAACATTTACTGGCCAAATGAAATTTCTAATTCAGACCTATACAGATGTACTAATTGCAAGCCTATAACTACACAGGTAAAAAAGCAAAGATGGACTTGGATAGGACATGTTCTCAGAATGAAAGAAATAGATCCAACAAGAACTGCTCTCACGTGGACCCCTGATGACAAAAGGAAGCGAGGCCGGCCAAAACTTACCTGGGGCCAGATGGCCATTCAAGAACGAAATGCCTTTGGCTGGCCAAGCTAGGGAAGCGGCACTGAACCGTACAGGTTGAAAAGCCACGCTAGCGGCCTCATGGGCCACTAGGCGTTAAGAGACTAAAGAAAGAAAAGAAGATATACAAGTATTTGCGTTTTTTATAGGAAACATATATATTGGAAATTTTTGAGTAAATTCGTACTTTTTCAAAAATCGGCAAAGCGGGACATTTTTAAGAAATTGAAGGGAATATCGGACAAATCGTTGTTAAATTTCAAAATTCCAGACCAAACACTATTTTAAAACATCTTTACATTAGCGAAAGGGGCGAAAATGAATAGGAATTAACTCGCGCTCATCTATCTGGGAAATTCGCATATCCGGAATTCTGCGTTTCCCGAGCGTTCCGGATAGTTGAGCTTTTACTGTAATTTAAAGTATATTCTAATGAAAGTAGCTCTAGTTTGTGTCTTTCAATATGGAAGACAGCTGGGGTTTGCTGTCTATGCTCCTGTTAACGGCCTAAAACCAGTTAAGAAACTGTCTTGTGCTAATAACATACACAAGATATTAGCAACAGTCGTTCCACTTTCTGTATGTTTCTCTACTTTGACTTGACAGCTCAGAAATCCTAGTAGTAAATTAAAAAAAGCAAGCTGTTAATTCACTTCTCCCATTATAGAATTTCACAATTTGCTACATGATTATATATTTAAAAAAATAGTGTTTCTGAACATACTTGTTTCTTGGTTATAACATCAATGTTTTGATTTGAAACATCAACGTTTTGTCATCTATATTATGTCTTTAGTTTACATGGAAAGCTGTTGCACTATTATCATTTATTTATTCTTTTCTTTTTTTATCGCTTGTTTCTTTCTTTCAAAACTAAAAATTTTGGGTGATTGAAGGTTAAAAGAAAAAAAGGAAGAAAAAGAAAAATTGTATATTTTGGTGCTTATATATATATAAAAAAATATATGCATTGAATTTTTCAGTAGAAAAAAAGAAACAGATTTTTGTTTGAGGTACACTTTTTTATTATTTATTATGTTTTGCAGAAGTTATAAGAATATTAAGAGTATTATTTTTAAACATTGCTATTTAAAATCTTCTTCCATATAGGTATCGACTGCATACAGATGGGTACTTTAAACTGCAGACAGTTCGATATGAGAGCTTAGAGCTTTCTCAAACAATGATGGGCAATGATAATGATGAATGCATAGATGATCCAGAACATTTAATGGACATGTCTCCTTGTAGCAGGCAAGAACACTCAACTGTTGATGGAGAAAAAACTGAACCTTGTATATCTAACCAAATTGTTCATAGTACTGAATCATCTGTTCCAGCTGGATCTGTCGTATTTTGTTTAGAAGACGGCAACACTGTTCAATTCCAGCAAGGAATTCCAGCGATTAAAACTTCTTTGAATGATGCATATCTTCCAGATTCTAATAGCTTTGAACAAGAACCTGTTTTAATACAAATTGTTGATTCTGCTGATGAACTAATGGTAAACCCAAGCAATGCTTCTGTTTTTGTTATGCCAGAAGCAGATGGCGTTAGTAATAACTATAATCCAAGATCTATACAAGTGCTAACAAAGAACTCGGAAGGAAGAATGGTATTAGAAACTGCAGAGTTGATAACAGAGTATGATCCATCTCTTATTACGTAATGTTTGAATTTTTTAAGTTAAATAATATAAATTTACTTTTGCTTTGTTATTCATGCTTAAACTGACTTAAGTTATTTTTTCAAATTAGATTGCACTGTGATAAACATTTACAGTTATCTTCTGGCTGATTTTTTATGTCTCCACTTTTGTACAAGATGCATTTTTATGACTAGTTTTGATATTAGCCCAAGTAGTTATTATTTTTTCTCATAGTGGAAATCAATTTTCTTGATGCTTGTGTATGATATGTAACATTCTTTTTGAATATTGTGACCTTATATTTGTTTCAAAGAAAGTATAAAAAATCTTGAAAATTACTAAAAGTTAACTTTTAATTTTTTAATTAAGTTTTCAAAAATTTTAATTTTTATGCTCCATAATTATTGTGACTCCAATTATTTTTTTATGATTGTATAGAGAATTAATACGAGGGTTGTTTTTTTTTTCAACCTCCATTAGGCTATAAAAATAAACGGATTCAAATAAAAAAAATATTTTCTTAACAAAAGTAAGGTACAATGCTCTACAATTCTCTACATAATCACCTTGATGTGATCTGTGAACAAGCTTTATAATAGCCTCATCGTGAAATGTCGCCGCCAATGATTGGAAATGAGTTGTGACGGTGTCTTTGGGTTCAACGCCATTTTGAAAGCACGACGCCTTTACAGACCCCAAGCAGGGGTAGCAGTCATTGCCATGCGCCCAAGCATGGTTTATTAATGTCCATAATGTAATGTATGGCAATGCCGTCATCATAGCGCTCGTGTAACCCAATGGTTCCTCCAGCAATTTCATGCATGCAATGGGACATTTTTGAACACTCATCATAAAGTTCCGACCGAGCACCAAGTGACTTACATCTGTTCCCTGAACTGAAGCAGACTTGGGGACTCCTGCTTAGGGTCTGGAAAGGCATCGTGCTTCCAAAGTGGTGTAGAACCAAAGGACACCATCACAACTCACTTCCAATCATTGGCGGCAACATTCCACTAGGAGGCTATTATAAAGCTTGTTCCCAGATATAACAAATGCTTCAATCGTCAAGGTGGTTTATGTAGAGAATTGTAGAACATTGTACCTTACTTTGGATAATAAAATATTTTTATTAGAATCCATTTATTTTTTATGGCCTAACAGAGGTTGGAAAAAAAAAACAACCCTCGTAGAATTAATAGATTTTTTGAAAATAATTTTGATGAACACTCACAATTTGATGAGCTGTCTTATTGGTTTTTGTAGCCTCACTTTAGGAAAGACAGATAAAATCTAATTCTCATTAAAAATAAAAATAAGTTTTTGAGAACTCAATTTTTATTTACAGCTGAACCAATTATGTAGTTATGGAGGCTTTATTTAGGATCCCTTAAGTATTGAGTTTGGTCTGAATCAAGTGGGGGAAAGGGGGGCATATGTGAGCAATTTTTTCATTAATTTATTTTTCAAAGAAAAAGTCACCAAGATTGGACTGAAGTCTTTTCTTTATGTCCTGATTTTTTTGGAAACGCATCAGGCACAAGAAAAAAAAAGAACACATCATACTTCAAAGAAAAGCCCTTTAATCTGAAATATATATATATATATATATATATATATATATATATATGTATATATATATATATATTTTTTTTTTTTCTATATATATCAATTATATTAAATTGTATGCACTTTTTACTGTGTCATTTTAAATTGTACAGTAATGTATCAATCAGATTTTTTTGAAACATAAAGCCCTATTCACTGTCAAATTTTAAAGTTTATAGCATGTTCTGATCATTGGATAGACAAGAGAACAACTTATAAGACTACACTGTACAAATAATATTTTATTATGTAAAGATTATTCTTATTATGCATTGTTTGGTCATACGACGTGTGTTTTTATTTTTTGTAGCTGTTTTATGACACTGAATTCTTGACCAACTATTTCACAAAAAAAAAAAAAATAAATAAATATATTATCGATAAAAGTTAAAAACAACGTAAATACTGTTTTCTGTTTTATCAAGTGACCTTCCTCAAATTTGCACATGTGTCAGGTCTCTTCTGATTTTCTCAATATAGAGGGGAAAGCACAAAGTAATATTCAATTAGGAAGTAATAAGCGAAAAAAACCTGAAAGCATTGAGAAATGTGCCACCTTAACCCAGCAGAAGGCATGCACCTAGCAGTTCGAAAGAGATCACAATCAGTTTTATCAAAAATGTCTACGAATTAGAAAAACCGCATTTGAATTATAAATAATAATAAGTGTATGAACTCCTTAAGAAAATTCCAGATAGAAGGGGTGATTGATAAATATTTACTCTACGTGATAGGTGTTTGGATAAGAATGAGGTGACTGTATGCTCCGTGTTTTATTTCTCTCAAGTTAACTTATCACTCATTTTTCAAATGGAACTGTTCGTGCATAGTAGTTGAACACAAATTACACATGGCGAGAAAAGACCGCAGTTGAGAGATCACCTCAGCGGTCTTGTTGTGTGCTGAGTTTTTTGCTCTAATAAAGAGACTCCATTGTAGCCTTGAAATAGCTAATTGCTGTATTTTTGTGATATTTTGTGCTTTATTTACGTTAGTTTTTAACTTTTGTCCCATTTTAGCACAAATCTTGATCACTTTTCTTTTAAATATATTATTAGCACTTAACTTATGAATTGATTATAGAGAAATATAAACGTTTAAATATTTTTCTTAAAGTTACGATACTCTTCACTAATATATTATGGAGAGGATATTTGGGAACTGCTCACATGTGTTCCACATATTATATTCATAAGTTTCCCATCCTTAGAACTAAAGTTCAAAAATAAATACTTTTTTATTCAATGAAAAAATTTAAACTGTCATAAATTTACTTGAATCTCTATGCAATGTTTAGCAATAATTTAGTTTGGCTTATTAATCTGTTTAAAATGCGTTTTTACATGAAGAATACTGTTGAAATTACATACAACAGCTGTCAAAGCAAAGATATTGTCACCAGAGAAACATAAAACAGCTCAATGCTCTACAAGTGCTGATAAGAGGTAGGACTAGTACTGCCGTCACTGGAGAATTTTCAAGCTTTTTGCTTCTAGTTATTGTTGTACATAATACATACAAAACAGGCTCAAGGCCGGATTTTCGAATTTTCCCAGTCAGGGCAAATCTTGAAACCCCTCCCTTAACCCATCTTCTTTCCAGATTTTATATCAAATTAAAAAAAAAAGCATTAAAATAATGTGAATTAGTCTCTTCTGGAAGTTGAATGTCACCCAAAGCAAGGGTTCTGGATGGCTCTAAGACTCGCTGCTGATAATGTATGCATGTACCCACCTTTCCACCACACATTGACATAAATTGATTTCATCTGTTGTATTGAATTGAAGTTTGTTATTTGTTGTTTATTACTTTTTTTTAATGTATAATAATGTTAGATTATAATTAAATAGTGTACATTTTTTTTGCAGCGAAAACTGAAACTGTATAAAGCTGTACATATAAATTATCGAAAATAAATATATTTTCAATTTGTTGTTTGCAATATTTTTAAATTTGTGATTTAAAAATAATAAAAAGATCAAAGATAGTAGAGTTTGATATACAGTTACACTTCAATAGCTTATACTTTGAAAGCGAATTCATTGCACTAAAATAATTGCATGGGTAATATTTTCTAACTGTAATTTGAAAATTTTTTAAACATATATAATACTTTGATAAATTATAACAAGAGTTTTTTTTTTTTTTTTTTTTGCTCCTCACCCATTCTTTCTTTAATGTTATCTCTTTATCATGTTGCAGTATAATTTTTGATTATAAGCATTTTATATTTTAAGCAATATAAATGTTTATTATATTTTTCATGTAATAAAGTGTGTAACTTGAAGTAGCTTGACAAAAATCAGTATCTCATAAACTGTTATATCTGAAGGAGGAGAACCTTCAGTGTGAATTAAGAAACAATTCGTTTTCAGAATAGTTTCTATGGGACAGTTTCAAAACATGGGTTCTGTAAGTAAATTATTGTAACAGACAATCGTTAACATTACAATTCCAAAATGACTGATTTAATTAAAAGTTATTTTTCAATTCCATTTATGTGGGAAATTTTTTTATGCAGATCACTGGTAACTAATTTTGAGAGAAAAGGCAGAAAAAAAAAAAAAGCTGAATGCAATAATACCCTTGATTTAAACGGCAAATTTTGTCATTCTTGCAATTTATTTAATATTTCATATAAGAATAGTGTCATTTGTTACAATTCGAACAGCACAGTAAAATTTACTTGCTACCTGCAGCTTAAGTACTTTAAAACAATTGACCTTTTTGTTCCACAGATGTAGAATAATATTACAATGTTATGAATTTAATAAGCAAAACAAACAGTACATTTTTACAAACTGTCTTTGTTATACTTATTAATAATGTGAATATATATATTTTTTAAAAAGCTCGTTTGATTAAGTTATTTTTTTTCATCCTGGATGAATGACCAATATTCATACATAATGAAGAAATTCACCTTTCTACAATAATCCTTTTCAGCTACCATTTTAGTAACATTTCCTCTGTGAAACTAAAAATATACTGAGCGTTTAATAGTTTATTATTAGTGTTTGGTTAAAATTAAAAAGAAAAATGTTCTCCTCTCAGGAAAATTGCTAAAAAATATTTGATCTTGCATGGAAAATCTTAAAGTAATATGAAAAAGTATGTATCGCATATTATGAGGAAGAACAGAAAAAAAAGTCTTTAAAGAGTTATTAAAAACAAGTTTGTGAGTTGAAGATAAATATTTTTATATAAGCCTTTTAGTTTTCACTCACAATCTTTTCACAAAAAAATTACCCCCTATTCACATTGTTTTGACAAAAGTTATGTTATAGTAGCAAAACATTGAGATGCTGTATTCAGAAAAAATATTAATCTTGTTTATTTGACAATCTCACGAGAAATCAGGTCAGGGTAGCGCCATCTTTCTGCAGCAAATGAAATCTCGCATCTCCACGCACTTGGACGGGAATTAGTGGGTGAAGGTGTTAATGTTAGGTGGGATCGATGATATTCTCTTCCATTTCTAATGCGATTTTGGATTTTTTTGCTTTTGGAGATCATATTTAAACAAAGGTGAGTGAGAAACCTGTCTTAAAATTCCACCAGTATTGCTGGGAAAATATTAGAAATGATCTGATTTGCAAGTGAACACTTCTCCATTCCCCATTTTTCTTTCTTCCCCACCCTCATTTCCTTTTGTCCTTTTGGTACAGTCCTTAGATGTTCAGCCGGTTCTGTGGCCTACTAACCCCACACACTACAGTAGGATTATTCGCTTTCGAATAATACTTGCATTAAACATAAAATATTTTATTGGATGAATAGTACCAAAAATAAACTAAAGAGGAAAGCTTTCGATGTTACTGACAAGACTACGTCAGACATCTTACTAATGGCGTCCTCGTTAGAGCGAAATTTTTCCTGCAGAAATAATCAAATTGATAAAATATTTATATTTTAAACTTCAGAATGCTGTTGTGGTTACATGTTTACGAAACGACATTTAAAACAGAATACAGTGACACATTTTAACTTAATTGCAAGATTGTAGCTTACATTATATTGGTAAACAAAAAAAAGTAAATATTAAATACTTGACTGATTCACTGTTTACATCAACACGGCTGTTTGTTTATATTGTTAAATACCACTATGTATCTTATGAACATAAACAATGCTACTGAACTATTAAAAGCTTAAAATTAATTCACTTTGCTTACTTTTCGTTATATTTTTTGGTACATAGTACAATTTATATGAAATTAAATGCAATGTTTGCGTTTACACTTCTCCCCCGTTCTAATCATTTCCCCCCTATGATTGCTTTATGTAAAATGATTCAAAATTATTTTTCCAAAGAAAAAAAAAATATTGATACTTGCAAAATTTTTTTAATATTTTAATTTATTCGTACATGGATTTTTAATGAATATGACACATTGCAATTATAACACAATGGTTTGATAGTGTTTTCGCATAGAGAAACACAGTTTTGCACATTTGTACCAGTATTTTTCGTGTGATATTCTTATTGAACATGAATTCTTGAAAATAAAAAGCTGATTTATTCCGATGTGACCTGAATGGAATGGCGAAATCATGCATGAAACAGGCAGAGATGCACTTTTTACCAGTTAGAAGTAATAGGTACGATGTTTATTTACGTTTTCTGAACGTGAATAATATTCGTAATTGTTTTCTAATGCTCTTTGATTTGAAAGTCCCTTGCATTTCCAGTTGACTACGAATCTATGAAGTAAAATAATCATTTTCTTTTTTAAAAAAATGAATGATTGCCGACATATGAACAGGAATGAAGGCATAAAGTTAACGTTTGGTCGTGTAGCCAGGCATAAGCCAAAATGAGCATTATCTATTCTAGAATGTCTTGTTCTTCACAGTGTAATGTGTTATGTACACATATTCTTTATGATCTTAATTTTTGTTTTGTTTTTTTAGGAGGGGGGGGGGAGTACCTGGATTCCCTCTCAGGGGTCCCGTTGACGCGCTATAGAGCGTAAAATACGCGGATTTCAGGAAAGGGACTCAATGCTTGAAACTTGGTGCGTCCCGCGGGACGCGCTAAAATTCGTCTTGCGGGACGAAAGTGTAAAATTTAGGTGGTGCGGATTATCTATGCTTTTTTTCAACCAACGCGACCTATGACGACTTCGTTGTCTGCAGTGTTATTTATTTTACACAGCCTGAATCTGTAATGTTTATTTTTGATTATAGATGAAAAAATATTGTTTCACCTTATTTATTTTTTTCCTGCGGAGTGCGGGACCCACTATTTTTAAAATGGACCCACTTTTTCAAAAGCGGTGGGTCCTTGGGAACCCTGCTTTGTGAGTATCTAGCGGGAGCCCTGCCTCTTATCAGCACAAATTTATAATTGGTTCGTTAAGTAATTTTAATTGCTGTATTTTAGCACAAATAAAATTACTTCTGTTTGCAAGCTGAAAGTTAGGGGCCAACTTATATACGGGGCAGAATTTCGGAAAAATTTCCCAAACAATTCTTAGAAAAGAACACTAAAACCTGCACTTTTTCCTCAGTTTGGTCTATGTTAAAAAAAACAATAAAGAAGTAAATACTCACATACTCTATTGTAATTTTGCATGGTCTGACTGAAATAGAGACTAAACAACAATAGTAAAAGACCAACGACCCAAAAAGTGCGGGAATTGCCTTATTCCGGAATTTTCTGATAGTGGCTGTGAATTACTGCTAATTTCTCGAAAAAAATGTATATATTTGGTTACATTGCAGAATTTTAATGATAATAATTCAAAATAAAAGTGACCGGTTACAAAAGTCCCTTCACAAAAATTGCGATTGCAGAAATGAACCTTTTTTGTGAAAAAGAATAAAAATTGTCCAATTTTTAACGTAAGAATGTTTTTGCATTTAATTTTCCTTCTTTTTAAAATGTTTATACTTTAAAAAAAATGACGATTTTTTTTCAAAGTGAGAGCTTGACTAATACACAGGTTTCCAATATGTTTCTAATTTTCCTCCTAAATTGTGATTTGTTCCAGAAAAACATAATACTAAATGGGTCACTGGCTGTAAGCTGGCTAACATTATGCCGTTCTTCAAGAAAGGGTTTTAAGGTAATGCAGGAAATTATAGACCTGTGAGTTTAAACTTCAATGGTTCGTAAAAATTTTGAAACATTGATCAAAATTAAGATTATGAATTTCTTAGAGAATAATGGTCTGTTGACTAGTTTGCAGTGTGGTTTTAAGTGACAAAAAATGAAGAAACTAAACATTTATGCATCAAAGAAATCTATTTTAAAAGAAGAATTCACTTTATTGCTCTAATCTTGCTGAAAATCGTTTGAAAAAAAGTTGATGTGTAGACTTCGAAAATTTTTTCACCACTGATGAAGTAACAGCTTGAAATAAAAAATGTTCAATGCAACTGCACCATGTGATTTCATTCAAGAAGACTATTGGTCTTATTTGCCGGTCATGAAAAAAAGAGTATTATGATAATTGAATGAAAAATAATTCAAACTGAACAAAATTATGAGAAAATTTTAAAATAAGGTTTAATTTTAGTTAATAGATAGGTTTGTTCATCTATTATCAACTGTAAGTAGTAAATTTATATTGAAGCAAAATGAAAAGTATTCTATTTTGTTCTGCCTGAGGAAATTAAGTTTACTTGCTTCAGTAAAAATGGAGTTTAAGAAACTATTCTATTACCCATTAAAACAAATTAGAAATTGAAAAAAGTTTTAAGTTAATTTCTAAGTAAATTTTTTGTTTGTTGTTTTTCAGTGTTTAAAAAATGTCAAATATTCTTTTCAGCATATGGTGTCACGATTTGATTTGGACTTAGATGGCAGCCAACTCACCTGAGCCATCCTCATCATCTGAGTCGACTCATCAACATGTTTCGGAAGAAACTCTTCAGAGGGAAGTTCGATCCTTTTGTGACGTATGTTCCTTACTACCCTTTCTTAGCTCCTTTTTTCTTTTGAAAAAAGCTTTTACTTAGTCCTAGCTTAACAAAATCATTTTGTCTTTGCTTTGGTACATTTGTAAAGGGGAGGGGGGGGGGGGGTGATTTTAATGCTATATCCACACACATACACAGATAGGCTCTTATACTTGGAAAAAATATTTGTTGATTCTGTCTGAAAGAAGTCTTGAGGTTCAGTCAACAATTAACTAATAGCAAAGATGATTGTGAAGTCTCACAAAAGTAGGATTGTGTGAGTTTTACTGAAATTACTTAAACATTTAATGGTTTGGAAAAAGTCTTATCTTGACATAAGGCTAAAAAGTCACCAAGTACTTGGGAACTTTTTCAGCTGAATTCGTTGTCTTGCAAATAAATGAGTGTGAACAAATTTTTCTACTGTCGTGAAACCTGGTTCACTTTTTTCTCTTAGACTTTCCCTTTGTGCATAGTTTGTTTTAATATTTAGTGACAATAAAACATTGAAAGAATTTTTTTTCTTTTTACAGGATTTCACCTGTAGCTTTGAATCAGTTAAAAAACACAAAACATCTTATAGGTTTATGGTGTTATGTAGATGTTGTGTAAAAAACCGAGTACATAAAACCTGATGTGATAGCCAGATATCCTTCATAGTATGCACAAATTGAGTGTTATACGTAATTTGGGGGAAACTTCAGCAAATCTTAGAGTTATTAGTTCTTTTTTCTTATTTTTTTGTTTTATAATATTTTATTAATCATCCATAAGTTGCATTCAGGACCAGGGTGTCAAGGATTTAAATCAGTACTTTGATCATAATTTAAATCATTTTTCTTGAAACTTTGAAATATCATTATTCTGCCTTTCACTTAGCCAGAATAAGACTTCTTTCTTATATTATTTTGTCCCCAAGGCTTTTTCTCACTTGACCATTTTTATCTATTCTCTCTTCTTACTCAACCTAAAAATTTGAATTTTTAGTCAGTGCAAGCTTTTAAACTAGATGTTATGTTTTTATTAGTAGCCACTTTATTCAGGACTTATTGTTATGAAAACAATTTGGAAATTTTAAGGCACTATGCTAAAAATAAATGTGGAGAAAAGTCCTGGAAAATGAGCCCTGTTGGTGTAGTGTGTAAAAATTTGCAGTAATTGTGAAACACAAACTTAAAATTACCGTAAAATCCCAAAAGTACCCCCCCCCCTCCATCGATTATAACGCCCCTCCCCTTTTTTTGGAAAAAAATGAAATTTCTCTTATCCTGAATATACTGTACAAAAAATCTCAATTATAACCCCTCCACCTGAAATTTATCAGTTTAGTTTTGAAAATAGGGGGGGGGGGGTTATTTTCAGGATTTTACAGTAATATTTGTTCAACCATGAATTCTTGTTAAAAGATTTATATTTTTTGTATAAATTAAAAAAAATAAAACATCAAATGTAAGGTTTTAATTTGTATTTGTTGTTTATTTATTTACTTATTTTTTTGCTGTAATAACCTATAGAATAAAACTTATTTTTTAAAACCCAATATTTGTTCCTTTTTTTTGAGACAATTGTTATTGGGAGGAAAAAACATAACTCATACTTTGATTTTTATCACACATAAAGCTACCCAGTTTAGAACAATAGGAATACAATGCTGAAAGCACAAGTGTGCAAGAAATTGCAGACACGTGCTTTCGGAGTTAGAAGAAACCCCATTTTCATTCAATGCAAAGGAAGTGAGCTTATGGATGAAAAGGCACCCAGGGTTCGTACGGGTCCTTGAAAGTCCTTATAAGTCCTTATTTTTTTATTTAGCCTTAAAAGTGCTTAAAAGTCCTTATTTTAATGTCCTAAGTCCTTGAAAGTCCTTATTTTTACTCTGCCCTTATTTCAAAAAATCAGATTGCTGTTTTTCGATTAGAGCGATTTCTACACTGCAGGGTTGCAAGTGCAATATTTCCGCTTCAGCCGCACTTCGTTCCGAGAACTCTATTCAGAGTTAAGAGGGGGCGGGGGGCAGCTCCGCTCCTGTTCTAGGAATCCATATCCATCGATGCAGGTGCCAAATCAGGAACACAATTGGTCAAATTTAAACAACTGATAAGAAACTGAACTACGTTAGCCGAACGCTTACGGCTTCCCCCATGATGCTTCCCCCCACCGAGTGGTCTAAGGAAAAGCATTAGAGGAGGAAGTAATTTTTTTAAAAAAGAAGAAAATGTTTCTTCAAAAGGACATAATGGAGACAAATGCAAAAGCTAATCAGTTGGCAGATGAGGCTGAAAAAACTAAGGACATTAACTTGTTTATGCAATTACATTACATGAACTAAGAAAAACACTAAGTGAAAAAGAAATTGAAATAAGTTCTTTGGATGTAAAATTATCAGAAAAATGTTTGGAATTAAAAGATATGTAATGGGATTTTCAGTTTCAGATTTTTCTTTCTGTTTTGTTATTGCAGGAAACTTTTAGGATTTTTTTTTGTTATATTTTTAATCTATCTTTTGTGAAAAAAAAAGAAACATTTAGAAATGTTGAAAATGTATAGGCCAATTTGTTATTAATTATTTTGAGGTCCTTATTTTTCGAATTTTTTAGTCCTTGAAAGTCCTTAAAAGTCCTTGCATTTTTTTTAAAGAAATGTGTACGAACCCTGGCACCTGCCAAAATTCAACTAGCTTAGTTTCCTCTGCATTTAGGCATGCAGTTTTATATGCCATCTATGTTGAATTTCATTTCAATCATATGCATTTACATTAACTTGGTTTCACATCAGGTTATGACAACTGATTGGTGAATAGGGAAATTTTCGATTTTTTAATTTTATTTTTACCTGATAGAACAACATACATGATCATTATCGGTGGAGAAAAAAAGCAATGCGACAAATTTTTTTAAAAATAATTTTCTAAAGGTCCAGTGACGTCAGAAGGCTAGTACATTTTTGGCCAGAGCACTGACCCAACGAACCCTGGAGCAAGAAACTGCTTATCGGCCAAACAGAAACTTTTACCGTAGTGTCATAGGTTGTGCTCGCCGGAAAAAGGTAGAAGTCGCTAAGTAATGCCTCGCTAAAAATTTTAATATTATTTTTGCGTAAAAAGCTTGAAACAGTCAACGCTGACACCCGTGGCAGGTTATTGGATTGCCCTTTGACGAATCCTGTCTCCACAGTGAATTAATAGACTTAAACTAATTGATAACGGAAGGAAAAACAACTCCGTAATGGAACAATTATAAAGCTACATTCCACTCTTTTCGTGGATGAAATGCTAAAAGTAGAGCTATTTGACGTCACAGGTTTCGTTTTCAAAGCGGGCTTTTTTTGCACATTTTTTAAAAATTTCTTCAAAGTCGACCATTGTGTTTTAAAATTCGGCGATGGTGGTTTTTTGCGTTTTGTAAATGTCTTCACAATACTTAGCAGTCAAAGTAGGAATATTAACAGGTGAAACTTCCCTATTAATACTAACTTAAAATATAACAATTTTGTGTTTTGAAAAATATCAATTTTAAGTTTTATTATAGTTACAAGCATCAGTTAATTAAGGGAAAAAAAATTCTGAAGCATTTGGGAAAAAAAAATTCTAATTAATTTTTTTTTTTAAATCATTAAAAAAAATCATGATTATTTACTCCTTGCTCAATACTTAACAGAAGGTTGATGAAGAGACTCAAAATTTTAAAATTAAGAAGAAAAATTATCTGTGTGTGTACATATGTGTAAATAAAGAGAAATGTTTTAAAAATCTTTTGGGAAGGTTACATTCCGGAAGGAATTAGAGAATAAGAATAAATATTTATGTTAAGCAGAAAAAAAAAATTGAAAAATCTGTATGTTGTTTGGATATTATTTCTATTTAATATTTATTTTAGGTGAATTATGTAAACGAAGATAGTGGCATTGGATTTCAAGGTGGGAATTTTGTGAATCATTTTAAAACTGATGCTGCATTACCTCCTGTTGTAAGCTATGGGCATTTCACCATAGATCCTTGCAGTAGTTCTGTTACCTATGCTCAGGTATTTTCATATTGATGCTCTCCTTTTTTTCTTTCTTAAAAAAAAAAAAAAAAAAATAGTTACAGTTTTGTAAATTGAAAGCCATTCAAAAATCATTATTTTTACCATGTTTTAATGTTACTAACTTCAATAGTGTAATTAATGTTAAATTATAGAAAACTGTCTTATTTGCTCTGAAAAAGGGTCACATTTTACTGGTCAATCCTCGAGATTATTTGTGCACAATTATGTTCAATGCATATCATACAACCTATATTTTAGTTCAGTTATTTATATACTGTACAAAATATGACAATTTTATGTTTTGGATATTTTATTAGTTATATGATTATTCAAGTTTTTTAGCCAAATTAAAAAATTTATTGTACAATTTATTTATACAATCAGTTTAATGCTGATATTTAAAGATAGTCTTACTATTTATTGTTTTTTGACTCTAAAGGAATTCTGAATTTTTTTGCAAAGTCACTTCTATTTACTATTGCCATCTTAACATTTACATTTGCTATTTTAAAAGGCAGTGTTTCTCTCATAATGATGAAAATCTTTTTGGTGATGTGTATTTAAAAATATTATTTTTTCAAGAACTAATGCTGTGAAGCATTCAAAAATGGAACTTTTTAATTTATGCTTCTCTAGCTTTGGATTTGCATGTTTTAAATTTAGTGTCACTGAATCATTAATTGAATTTTGCTGCTTGCTTCTATACTTTGAGTAGGTTGGTATAGAATTACATGTATGAAAGCAGATGTCATTAACTATTGTTATCTTTGCAATCTGAATATGAAGGTGTTCTTTTAAATAGCAAGAATTATTGAGAGTTTTTCCTTTTTTTGGTACATTTTCGATAGCTAGATTTTTAGGGGTTAAATTGTCTTCCAAGTCCTTTTATTATGTAACATTAGTAATGGATGTTTGGTTTTCGTTTTAAAATTGTTGTATGGATTTATACTCTCCTTTCTCCAGGGATCATTGCCATCATATTCTTCTGTTAGTCATGTTTCTACAAGCAATCAAGATGGCTTTAATGAATCAACAGATCTTGAAGGGTCTCATGATCAGGAAGCCTTCCTCTCTTCTGAAGAAACAAAAAGAAATTTGCAGTCTGTTCCAAATGCCCAGGTAATATACAAATTGTTTCTTGCCATCTTTCTATTGATGGAAAGATATCAATTTACATTTTGCATCAACTTCAATTTTTCCCCCTTTATGTTTGATAACAAATGCATTTTTATTATTCCTTAAATATTTAATTTTTATTAGCAAAGCATTTTTCTGAGACTTGCAATTTGCCGAAAACGTGAAAAATTTTCTGATCATTATGAAGTGTTTTTAACAATCTTTGTTTTGATCGTGTGACATAAAATGTTCGCTAGAATTATGAATATAACTTCTACTAACACGGTTTAAAAAATAAAAGTAACTACAGTGGTATTTCTTTTGACTTTAGAAAATTTCTCCACATTGACAATTAAATTTTTCTCAATGTAATCTAAGAAATGCAGAAGCAGGTCTCAGTGCCCTACAGTAATTAGCAAAGCATCTAGCATTGCTACGATATCAATATATTATCCGAACAACGCATGATAATAGCACAGTGGTGGCCAACCCGCGGCACGAGTGCCACAACGTGGCACAGCAGAGTAGTATCAGTGGCACGCGAAGACTTTTTGAAAAAATTCTAAAATTGAGGAAAAAATTTCGAACCCAAAATTATTGATAAAAACTAAACCCCTTACACTGATAAATAAAATGATATTATGACGGTTAAGTGTCAGGAGACTGGCTTATAAATTTTCTGAACTACTACATTGCAAAGTATTTAGCATTAGCTTCGGACATCCAATGAAAGCTGTGACACTACAGATAATGTTTTGTAAAGCATATTTGTGCTTAACGCGAATGAAACTTTCGATGCTGTAAAATGGATTCTTGATCTGAAACAGTTTCAGCTACGGGTGAGGAAATTTTTTTTAAAAAAAGTTAACTTTGGAACTGAAATTAAAAAAACCATATTGGATAAAATTCGGTATGGTTGCACAAATGAAGCCTCTTAAATAGTTTTTGTTACATTACTTGAAAATTATTTGGGAAAAAAGCTTCAATAGTACCATTGAATTATCTGTCACAAGCTCCTTTGCTAAGGGATGAGACTTTTCTTCTGTTAGAGACCCTGTAGCATTCACCGTATTAACAAAATATGAATTAGAGCTCTGAATGTCTTGTGAACTTTTCCCAAGAGAAAGAGAAGTATATGTCAAGTCACTCCTTTATTGAAATGTGCGATAGCAATAAAAAGGAAAAATACTCATAAGAAGTTAGAATTTTAGGGAGTGTGTTTTATAAAATATCTGGAAGGAAAGTAATGAGGGCTTGCTACTTAGAAATGAAGATTAGCAATTGAATTTAGTTAATTCATCTCTTACTTATTATCCGGCGTTTAAATAATTTAAATTTGAGATTGTACAGAAAACAGTTTCCTAAACCAGTATAGGCCATATACATTCTTATTAAAAGCAGTTCACTTTGTGTTAAAATGAGTAAAAAACCGAAAAAGCGACGTTTAAAAACACAAATAGATGAAGTTAAAATTGGCAAACATGTTTCAAAAGCATAAAGCTTCCTTCTTCAGTGCCAAGCAAGAAATGGAAAGAAACAAAGTGCCGGGAGAGTTTAAATAGCAAAGGAGCAAAAGCTAGGCCAATCAGGTGTCCGCGTGTGCCGAGCCCTGATTTGGCATTGCGTTGTCAGAAAATTTAAAAGCATGAAGTAAAATTGGCGAGATGTGTGGAACTGCAAAAGATTCGTTACAAATATTACTTAAATTTTTATGAACATGAAAGGCTTCTAAGAAATCCAACTCGCCAACAGTTGAAGGTCTGCAAATAATTTTAGCTTCGGAGAAAACAAATCTATAGCCCATTTCCCAACAGTGTTTTGCGATTGAGGATTTTGAGAGTTCTTTCTTTTTAACATAATTTTCATGTTCCTTTAACCTAAATTTTAGCGCCCTTCAGGTCTGTCCGACGTAACCAATTTGACATTCATATTTTATGTGATAAATGCCCCACTGATCAAATGGTTGGATGGGGTCTTTTAATTTGGAAAAAGTTAGTTTGTTGATGGGTCTGTAAATGACATGAAAATCAAACTTGCTGAGTATTCTGGAAATGCGAGGAGAGATTTTTGAATAAAATGGTAAGACAACGAAATTGGTAGAAGGAACACTGGGTTTTTTGTGGGATGCACTGCGGTTCGAAAGTTTATTGTAAGCATTGTCAATGATTTGATAAGAATAACCTCTGTCAACGGCCACACTCCTTAAGAAATTAAGTTCATCATTGAGAAGGGATTTGTCGGAACATATATTAATAGCGCGGTTAACAAACGTGTAAAAAGCAGACATTTTTTGTTTTATGGGATGACAGGAGCGAGAATGTGGAGGAAGACAAACAGCAAATGGTTTTCGGTAAACGATAGTGGAAAATTGGTTATTGTTTTTTGAAATGAGTACGTCCAAAAAGGGCAAAGAATTATTACTTTCAATTTCGGCAGTAAACTGGATGTTGGGATTAATGGAGTTCATTAAATCAATAACCACAGGAACTATTTCCGCTGTGCCGTCCAAAAGGGTAAAGGTATCGTCGACGTATCTGAGCCAAAGTGGAAAATCAAATAATTGAAAGAGTTTTTGTTGAAAATAATCCATATACAATTCACTTAAGACAGGACTTAAGGCTACAATGGAGTCTTAAAATGCGAAAAATTGACCAAAATTTTGATTTTTCAGTTTTTTCTTAAAATTAATCTCTGAACTGTGCGTAATTCATAGCAAAAAAAAAAATTTCAATTCGTACTATTTTTACCGAAGTTATAAGCTATTCTTTCAGTATTCTGTCAGTACATTTGCAACCAAATGTTTCATTTAAATGCATTTATCTCAGAATCGTAAAATTTAAATTCATGCGTATCTTCCAAATGTTCCCTGCAGTTCAATATATGTTTAATCACTCTGAGTTTTTTTCAGCTTGATCAAAATATACAAATAAAAAATAGTTGGGGAGCAAATTTTCAGTATTCTCATTTCTTTTTTTTTAAATCAGCTTTAAATCCAAATTTTATTGACGTTTTTCAGAAAAATTGGAAATTTTAACAAGAACTCAGTTTTTGACACATTTTTGCTTAAATATTGTGGTTAATGAAATTTTGCTCCCCAACTTTTCTTTAAATATGAAATAGGCATTTAGAAAAATTGAAAGAATCAAGTCTAAAAAAATTGGTCTGCATGGAGTGGTTTTTGCGGTTCAAATATTTACGATTAAAAAATACAGTATTCTCTGTATTTCAAAAACTATTCAGAAATTTACAACAAAACTTTATATATTACTTCCCCTCATAAGGGTCTAAAATTCATAAAAAATTCAGAACTGTATCTTCAAAATTGAAAAAAATGATTTTCATACTCCATTGTAGCCTTAAGGGGTTACCCATAGCAAGCCCTTCGATTTGTTGATAGAATGTACCATTCTTTTATAATTAAATTTCGGTTTCTTTCTCTCTACTGTAGAGAGAAAAGAATAAAACAGTTAAAATGTAGTTAAATGTAGTAAACAGTAGAAACCCAAATTCAATAATTTTCCCATGTTATATTTAGAAAATTTTACATCTATTTGAAGTATTCATTCATTGTTAGGTTTGATGATTTTCAAGACGATAAAAAAATGCTGCTCTTTTCGAATTCTTTGTCTGTTTCTCTGCAAGACACTGTTGTTACCCACCTGAAATCCAAAACGGCAGGGTGCCCACAGGGGGGGGGGGGGATTATGGCTTGAATTGCACCATCAAAATTTTTAGGTGGATTTTTTAAACTAATTTATTTATTTATTTAAACTATTTTTTAAAGTATTTTTTTAATTTAAATTATTTACTGATTTTTTTAAATAAAAATTATTCATTTTTTTTAATTTAAATTCTTCCTTATACAGTCGAGTCTCCATATAACGAAGTCGCAAGGGACCATTGAAAAGGTTCGTTATATAGAAACTTCGCTATAAAGAAAATAGTAAATTTTTATGCTTAATTTTTCAATAGGGGCTATACACGTGTAAGTAGAACATTAGGTTAATTCTCACTTTACTATTTTTGGAATAAATGCATTTTAGCAAGAAATAAATATTGTGCATATTTTGAAGTTATAATGTAACGCAGTGAATGAATTAAGAAATAAAACTAATTAAATCAATTTATTAACCTATTAAATTGTATCAGGAATGCTACTTGCATCTGTAGTATAATTGGTGAATTTTTGCAAATTTTTACATTAATAAATTAAAAGAACCAAACCTGAACTTGGTCGACGACACTAGTTTTACTTTGAAAATAGTCCGTGATTTTTTGCTGCACTTTGGAAACACGTTGCTTATAAACTTCTTCACATGTGTGAAGTGATTCTTCACATGTGTTAAGTAAGCCTTCACAAAAGCAGAAGAAGAAAGACTTCTATCTTCCAGAACATTGACACTTTCTCCCATAAAAACTTCGCAATAGAGAAATTGGGCCATTTGATATTCGTTAAAGGGAGACAAATTTACATGCTTTTTTACTGAAACTTTCTGTGTCGCAGAACATGCTTCGTTATATAGAGAACTTCGCTAATTAGAGTGTTCGTTATATGGAGACTCGACTGTATTTCTTTATTATTATTTATGTGTTTATTTATTTTGTGTGTGTGTGTGCTTGGAATGTCTGGAAGAGTAAAAAAAAGGTTCTTTTCTGCGCATAATTAGTACTTTAATATAAATTACAACATATAAAAAAATAGTAGTTACAATTAAAAAAATAATAATAATAAAACAAAAAAAAAAAAAACGAATCTGGTATGGACCCCACACTACTTCCTTTTACGTGTAAATTTCTCAGTAGTTGCCTTAAGTGTTAAAAAAAGTGCTTGGAGTGAGCAAGGTAACAATTCAAATATTTACTCCCCTAATCTGCCACGAAACAATGCGAAAAATATTTTACAATGGTTAATTTTCTAAATATTGCTGATTTTAATATCATTCAGTGAATTTTTTGCAAAATATCCCCAATAGTGCCAAGTTAAACCCAAATTCAAAAAGTATTTTTTTCGCCAAATTTGTCCAACTTGGCGATATGTCGCTAAGTTGGCGTCAAACACTTGGCGACCAAAAGTTTGGCAATATATTGCCAAGTGGTTGCGCCAATTCATATCACTTGAGTCTGCATTGAAACTAACACTGATTTACTCCAAAAAGGGGGCAAAACACCCCTTGGGAACATTCAAATGCAACCACAAGGGGAGGTGTACAACTAGACCATCCTCAAAGCCTACATACCAAGCTAGAAGCTTCTACTGCATATGGTTTTTGAGTTATGCAACCCACAAACATACCTACATACATCCGCACATACGTACATACAGACGTCACGAGAAAACTCGTCGTAATTAACTCGGGGATGGTTGAAAAGGATTTTTCGGCTGCTTATATGTTGGTAGGTACATATGCACGTGCTGACAGGTCGAAAAAACTTCTGAACATTCATTCGGGGGTGAGCAAAATCAAAATTTAGACTCAAATTTGAGTGATTTTTTTTTTTCGCGATCACAATACTTCCTTTACTACGTAAAAGGAAGTAATAATAAAATAATATTTAAAAAAATAAATAAACTAAAAAAGAGGTAAAAATAAACACAAAAGGGTTGTAAACATTTTTGGGGTTGAATTTGCGCCATTGAGCTTGGGGGGGGGGGGGCACCCCTGCAAAGCGGAATTACTGACATTTTGCATTGGTTATCAAACGTAAGAGCGTACTTCAACAGTAAGTCATAAATTTGTACAGAAGTTTAGAAATTTGTATTAACAAATTTTTTTCACATTTACACATTTTAGCCGCCTGGTGCTGTTGAAGATTTGGTTTAAAATATGTTTCTGAACAAATCTTTTCTGTTATGACTGCATAAAAATCTTAATGCCGTTGAATATTAATTGATAGCACTTAAAACACTTGAACTTCTTAGCATTCTCAATAACTAGTCCTAAACTTAATGACTTGGTAAAAAAGGTACATACTCATAAACCACATTAAGTATTGACTGTTTAATTTTTAGAATAAAATATTTCATGTCATTTGTTTATATTTTAAGCATAACCCAACTGACAGAACCTGTAAAAGTGCTAATTAATGATTACTCTTAAGTTCAGGTTTGTTTTAGCTTTATTATGTTAGCTTTATTATGTTGTTGTTTGTTTTAGCTTTATTATTAAATGCACTCGCAGGCATGCTGCCTGTGAGTGCATTTAATTTCTTGTGTTGGAAAATGAATAAAAAAAAAATCTAGAAAGTTTTTTTAACTCAGAGGGGGAAGTAGAAAGCAAAAGAAGGATTTTTTTTACAGGATTTGAAATTACACAGCCCAATAAAAATGCTCCAAAATTCGTTTGAAGAAATATTTCAGGACTTTGTAGGGAAAAAGAGTAGACCTGAAAATTTCAAATCTCAATTTCAAACTTGTGGACTGCCTTTTTAGGATTTGATTTAGTAAGCCTAATAATTGTAACAGTAACGACTATGATCAGAAAAAAAATAATAATAATAATAATAAATAAATTGCAATAAAAAGTAAAGATACACAATTTTAAAAAATATTACAAATTTTTTAATATTTCATTGCTCAAGGCCTATGTTTCCAACTTGAAAGCTAAAAATCCTAATTATTTGTCATTTATATACAAAATGAATTGCAATTTTGGCATATGTTTATGTGTTTTTGCGATGCCACGTGTAGAGCGTTATTTTACTGTCCACCTCTAATTTTTCAGCAATCCTTTAGCATCGGCTTTTAGGTTAAGATATTTCTTCTTATTTTTGCAGAAATGTTGCATACAAATCATATTTAACCGGAATACAAATGTATTTTTCAAATAAATATGAAAAAAAAAATTTCTAAGCACCATTTTTTAATTTTTGCTCTCACTAAGTGGCAAATGGATATTTTTCGATCTAAAAATCGTAAAGATGAACAGAATTTTTAGTTTTTGTAAAGGAAGCTCGTGAAAAAGATTGAGTTATGCCTTGCTGACCTCTGATTTTATCAAATCAAGCTTCTAATGATTGGGACGTTTGAAGTTCTAAAAATCTTTACCTCCAATGATTAACCAATATTAAAGAAAATACAAACATATTGAAAATTTCAACTATCAACAATGAACCCATTTTTAAATTTGGTGGATAAATTTCCAGTTATCCAGTTGCTAATTTTGATTTCATAGCATTTCCCAGAATTTTTTGTTGTACAATGTTTAACTTTTAGTATCATGACAACTTTTTTATTCACTCATCTTTTTTTTTTTGCTCTTCATATACTATCCAGCTAATGGTAGAATTTTATGTTTGCACTGTGATTTAGGTTTTTTTTACATTGTTTGCAGTTTTGCCGAAAGTACTTTGGATCTCATTTTGCGAGAATTGTGTATAAGATTTTGTATTGCTGAAAAAAAAAATGTTTGATTTGCTTAGTTTTAATAAGTGATATAGTTCAACATCATTAAAGCACAAAATTGTATTATTATTGCATGCAACTCCTTTTTCATAACATGCAAAGTGTTCATTCTTTGATGGTTAAAAAGCTGTTATAAGCAAGGCTCAGAAGCTTAAGACATTTTCTTCCCTGAAAAAAGTTTACCGTTTTACTCTGAATCATATATATATATGCAATATTTTGCAGTTTCGTGCTGTAATAAAGTGATTATTTTTCCCTAAATAGTTATTTAGTGAAAAGATTCAATGTTTCAATTGCAAATTTTTCTTACATTTATCAGCAAAGTAATGCATGCTGCCAAGCCCATCATTTTTTCAATTTTCCAGCTGGCAAAGGATATGTACTCAATGCAAGTTATATGGTGAAATATTAAAAAAAAAAAGAAAAAATAACAGAAAAACGTGAGTTTCTCAAAGCTTGTGTGTGTGTGGGGGGGGGGGATGATGGGCTTGCATGCGGCCCTCCAGTAAAACTCTTGTTACGTCTGTGGCCCTTCACTGAAAAAGGTTGTGCACCCCTACCTTATAATGTCATAAACAGTGCTTTAGTTGAAAAACAAACTGTTTGGGGGGAAACGTACCTCTTTCTGGAGTAAATGTTATGGTTAACTGATTTTGTTAGGCCACAAAAGTCAACTTTAATTTAAAAACCAGACCTTTATTTTATTTTATTTTTTAAATATAGTTTTTAATCAATTTACTGTAAATTTGCAATTTTTAATAAATATCAAGCCAAATATTTCAGTGGTTGGCATTTCCCTCCAACTGCAACACTAT
This sequence comes from Uloborus plumipes, assembly GCA_038373865.1. Lineage (NCBI taxonomy): Eukaryota > Metazoa > Arthropoda > Arachnida > Araneae > Uloboridae > Uloborus > Uloborus plumipes. The sequence continues at coordinate 65,751 of JAXGGA010002451.1, read as the reverse complement.
CATAATCTTGAATTTTTTATGGGCACTTAAATTATGATAATAGCATTTATTGTGCAACAAATGCATGTATTTGTCAAAATTGTGCACTTTGTTTTCCTTTGTAAGTCATTTACACTTACATAAAACATTACGTCAAAAACTTATTGAATATCATTGCTGAAGTATAAGTTGTAGAGTTCTTCTCACACTTGATGAAATCTAATCATGATTATATTTTATTTATTTGCAGTTGCTTCACGCTCATCAAGCAGATGCACTGGTCTCAGAGGTTACTTCTCCTTCTGGATCAGGGAATGTTTTATTACATGAAGATTCTGTGGATTCTCATCACTCCCAGGTTCAGGAAACTGAGGACCCACTGGAACGTGTTTCACTGGCTGTTGATCCTTTAAATTTGCAACATGTCTCTATTGTACATCATGGGCTTTCAAACCTAGGCACTCTTCCATTAATCTTTGATAGAAATGGAATTGCTGCATTAATATCTACTTCACGATCAGATACTCCCTTTACTCTTGATGTATCAAACCTGCCACGTACCTTATTATCTAGTCAAACCCTTCCTCAAAGAACTGTTGCACCAGACCAATCACAGTTTCTTAATGGAGATGCATCTATCAGTAGTATGTCACACATACTTTCCCCTTTGCTAACTCAAAAGGACATTTTAACATCTATGATGGCTAGTTCTTCTAGTACCTCATCATCTGCTAACTCATCAATTGGTAGCACATTTCCTATAAATCATAAGCAAATGTTAGCTCAAAAGTACGCAGCTGAGATGCTTGGGCCTACCACGTCAGCTAGCTTGATAAATGATTTCAGAGATCATCAGCTCATTGAGAGCATGAGTGACAGAACATCGTCGCCATATGTTGTGGCTTCAAATGCTAATTCCCTTTTAGATTCTAGTGCTATTGCAGTCTATGATGACCATTCATCTTCCCTTGCTTCAACCTCTGTCAGTCAGTGTTTACCTTTAGATGTTTATGCCATCGATAGAGGTGTGGCGCTCGTCACAAGTTCCAGGGATAGTCCAGAAAATGTCATTAATGTAAGTTAGTTTTTGGTGAACTAGAGTTGAATTGTGCATTATTTAGTTATTAAATATTCAATTTAAAGTCTCTGATGTTGAATTATGTGATCGTTTTAGGGCAATGTTGAATTCGATAATGTGACAAATCATGGATCTTCACATCATTCAGTTCAGAATTATGTGTCATCTAGTGTTGACTTAGTTCATTCTCATCAACTAGATCATGGAATGCATTGTGCTGTAGATTCAACTGTAGGCCCTAAGTTACAAGGAGATGAAGTAAGTATTTTACCCTGGTGAAAGTTTTCTAAAAATCATAAATGCATTCTTATTACTGACAGCAACACTAGTTTTTAAACGATGAATACTGAATCATCATGTTTCCAAGAAAAATTTTTTGAATTTAGACACTTTACTTATTAACATTTCGGTTTAATGCATTCCAATGGATTCCAGTAAACAAATATTCAGCACCCTTCAGACAGAGATATTTTGTAATGTTTTTCAAAGTTGGTTGCTATAAACTACTACACACTTCTTATTCTCTTATTATTATTTTTCTTTATGTCACTGATTATGAAGGAGTGATGCAGCCCACTGGGGACAAATTTGAATAATTGTGTGAAATTATTTTTAATGGAAATTGTGTTAAATTATTATTTTATAATTACTGCTTATATTTATTTATATATTTATTATATTATCAGGGGTCTGTTTGTCAAGGATTTTTCACAGGAAAAATAAAATAATTTTTGGAAAAATTGTCTAATTTTGTAAAGAATCAAATACTTCTATAAAAAATCAAATAGTTGAAAATTCAAATATTTTTTTTTTATTATTTCAAATTCATAATATAGTAATGTATTTGGTGGAGAGGGGAGGCATGGTGCAAATTGCATCATTGAAACTTTAATGGTTCTTGTTCTCGTGATATTTTTTCTTTTCTGGGGTGAATGTCATTCTTGGAGGGTTCTTACAGTACTTGGGAGCACCATCTCCCTCCGATAGATGGCCACCTCAATGTATCAATATCTAATTATCACTCCAGATTATGTTAAATTATACTAGAACTATTAACTTATGTTAATTGTATAGTGAAATCTTAAAATAACTGAGACAAAAACAAAACTTAGACATCGACTCAGTATTTCACTTTCTGACACACATGGCACTCTTAAAGATTTGGGATTTTGTGCAATTTATTTTTTAATTTTGTGATTTTAATAAAAAATAAAAATAAATTTCATTTATTTTTCTCATAAAAAAGCTTAGTAAGCATTAAAGATGCAAAAAATCTGATTCCTGTAGCGGGTGCAAAGAGATTTTAATTTTCAGTGTTAAATTAAAAGTATGAAATGGCATATCAAAGAATTCATTTTGCTGACATTATTTTACTACTGCATTTTAAAGATCTATGAACACATTTTTTATATCTATTGTGACCCAATTGATACAAAAATGAAATGAAACCATCCATTCTACGTTTAACTTTTAAGACACTCAGTAAAGAGCACGGAATTTTGCTTTAAAAATTTTGATTTATGATCTGAATAAAAATTAAAAGAGAATTTTCATTTATTTGCCTCTTAAGAAAGAATAGTTTGCTTGAAAAATGAGTTTGATTCGATTCTCATATCTGACTGAAAGAGATCTCATTTTTCAAAATGAACGCATCAAAAATATACAAATCGTAAATAAAATAATTTATTAAAGTAAAATAGTTTTAGAATTGCATTTTATCAGATGTACATGATGAATATTATTAATAAGCACTGACATATTCGCCAAAATTCAGAGTAAGGGTGGGGAAGAAAACGGATGTAGAGAGATTAGCAAAACGGACAATACCGAACTGCCAATATTAACACACGAAAAAACACGTTAATTCCAGAAAAAACTGAAACATCACCCATGTAAGCATCAAAAATTTGACCCACTTAATTTTCTGCTAAAGTTAAGTTGAAACATAGCATCAAACCATAAACATTGCCAACCTGGTTGGGAATATTTTCCAACCAAATCGCTATAAAGCTTTTCGCCCAAATGCTAGATGGCGATATTTTCAAAAAGTTGGTAGCTCAATCTATCACATCTTTTCCTCAACCCTAGCTATTGGTTTGCTGTTCCAAGTTTAATTCAAAGAAGTATGCAAACTTTTTTTTTTTTTTTTTTTCAAAATTAGCAGTTTGGTGTGTATAAGCTGATCTCCCTAATTTAATTTTAAAAAAAGGCGTCTAAAAGAAAAATGCATTAATTTGATTTCAGATTTACTTTTTTCATAAATAATTTGAAATGGAAAAACATTTAAAATAGATTTACTAACTTAAAAATGCCTGCATCTTTTTTGTGGGTGAAGTTAGCGGTTAGGAGTTTTCAAAACCTTCAGAAGGAAATCTCCTAATGGGGTTTTTTCTCAATCTTTCCAATGAGACCAAAATCAAGAAGATCCTATAATTATTTTGGGTAGAAAGTGATACTGCGAGCATTTCAGAGCCCTTAAATTAAAATTCGAACAGTCCCGTATCTTTTGACGTTTGAAACCCGCCTTCAACCCTTCCCCAGTGCCCAATTACCTCTCTGCCAAATTTTGTCCATATTCTATCATAAAACGTCGATTTGTATAAGGACCATATACACACACATATATATTCTCTGTTTTAATTAAACACATTTCATGCTCCACCTTGAATGATATCTTTTCTTTTGTTAGAACATAGTGGATAGCTCTGATGGTTATAATCATCATTTAGAAAACTCTGAAAATGTTTTACATACTACTACAGGAGGTAATAAAAATTTTCAGTAATATTAAATTTTGTAAATAATATTTATGGCAGTTTTAATAAGCAAAGTTTAAGGTGTATTAGTATTTGCATTGGATGATTCTGATATAAAGTATTGAAAGTCAGTTTATTTAATTTTTGTTTCCTGTATTTTGATATTTGTGTTCACAAAGTAACTTTAACTCTTTAAGATTTTTAATACTAAATTACAACCATTTGCTCTTGTGTACCAGTTAGCTTTGCTAATATGCTAATTAGTGCTTTATTTCTATTTTATTTAAACAAAAATTGCATTCCTGCATTTTCTTTTCTTCAATGATATTAAAGCGTTGTGTGAAAATAATTTAATGTAACATGTTTGCTCTTGTTGTAATAATGATTTTTCCTTACCTGCCATATTTCTTAATTTGAATTTTTTATGCCCTTTTTACAAATTTACACATGGTTTTTTTTTTTTTACTTTTTTTTTTAACTTATGCTGCATTTCTCTCCAATGTATTAAATGCACCTTCAAAGTTTTATGGGACTTCTTTTAATTTAAATTCATGTTTTTAAAAATAAGTTAAATGTGATTGACTCTCTTACAAGGGTTTAAAAACCATTTTTATTTTCAAATTTATAATGATTTGTAAATTTTATTTTCAAACCATTTTCATGAATTCAAGATGTAGTAATTGTTCCTAAAGGTATTGTTATTTTGACAGGAGATTATTGTCACATATCAGATATGAATTCTTGTGAAGACAATGCAACAAATGAAGCTGTAACTTCTGTTTTAAGTAATAGCAATGCCCTAGATGCTAATGAAGCTCTTAGTACAACTAACCATGGATTTGCTTCTCATGGCCACTGTAAGTATTATTTTTTTTTATATTTATTACACTGGCATGTTTGCGTTCATTTGTAAAAATCAAGAGATATCTAAATAAAAACAGTTTGACTCTTGTGGTGAAAAACTGGCGAGGCAATCTTGCAAAGGTGCAAAAACTCACCCATACAAAGAAAAACAATTTCTGTCAAGAACTAAACAAGGCTACTTTCTCATGCATCGACATCGGCTTTCTAGCATCTGATCAACTCTTGGTTATCTAGGATTGAAAATTATGTCAAACATATCTTTTTAGCACTTAAAGCTGATTGCTAAAAGCAAAATATACCCCTCTCATCAGATGAAATACACGTAAAAAGTAAATAATCGGATGAAGTTTTTGCGCCTTTTAAAGAATGTAACTGTTATAGTTCTGTAGAAAAATTAATCGTTTTCAAAAAAAAAAAAAAAAATACAAAAAACATCAAAACACATTTTATCAAAGAAAAAAAAAACTTGTTCGTGAATAAAATGTTTGTAATTTCATTTTTTAATCCGTTACCAGTTGTTGAGTGTAAAAATAGAATAAAATGCTCTAGGGAATGAAAAATTTTTGTTACAAAAAAAAATCACCTGCCAAAAAAAAAAAACCAATAATAAATAAAACAAGTAAATAAATCAACAAAAAATCGTCTGCACAGTCAGTCACTTTTTTCTGAGCCTGGATTTTCGACACGTTTGCGGAGTCGGAGTCGGAATCACAGAAGAGTCCTCACAGAAGATTATTCAGAAAAGTACTTTACATATATTTATCAAAACCACTTTCTTGCAAAAAAGGAAGTCTGCCTTTAAGTTCAGGATCAACATTCAACTTAAGTTTCTCCATAGGCACTAATGTTAAGTTTTTTTCTAAACGGCTCAACATTCAACGAAAAATAGGTCAAATCAAAAAGCGAAATATGGGAATGAGCCTCTCCAAGATCTTTCGAACAAAAAAAATTTTGTTCAATTGGGACGGTTCACTTAAAAGTTATTAGGTGGGAAAGGTTGCTTGAACGGTTCAATGTTGAGCGAAAAAATGTTTAGATTGAAAATTTATGTACGGTAATGAAGTATCTTTGCTGAGATCCTTTGAACAAAAAAAAGTTGTTTTGAATCGGAATGTTTACTCAAATGTTATTAGGGGTGACAGCTTGTTTAAACGGTTCAATGTTGAACGAAAAATTGTTCAAATTGGAAATGTAAATACAGAAATGAAGTACCCTTGCTAAGATCTTTCGAACAAAAAGAAGTTTGTTCAAATCGGACTGTTCGCTAAAAATTTAGTATCACGGGACAGGTTGTTTGAACGGCTCAGATTTGAACCAAAAATTATTCCGATCGAAAAATCAAATATGGGAATGAGCTGTACTCGCCGAGATCTTTCCAACAAAAAAAAAGTTCGTTCAAATCGGAATGTTCATTCAAAAGTTATTAAGGAGGGGGGGGGGGGGACATACAAGCCGACCAACACACAAATTCCCCATCTCTAAAACCCTACTTTCCAATTTTTAATTTTCGATATTTATATTTTACCTTTTTATTTCTTTTTGACTTTCTTTTTGGACTTGGCGATATTTTTTAGATGAATTAAGCCACTTTTAATGCTTTTTTCGTCTTCCTTTTATTCTTAACAGGAAAGTAGGCTAAAAAGGAAGAAATTTTAAAAGAAAAACATTGGTCAGACGTTGTGAACAATTATTACCGTAAACTACCAGGACGTCTCAAGCATTGGCATCCACCTAAAGAAGTTAAAAACATAAAAAGACAAGACTTACCCCAAAAATGTTGTGTACAAAAGAAAAAAAAACCAAGAATGTAGCAGCGTATCCGTATTTTTATTAGTGACCATCATTAGGAATCAGCTGGGAGCTCCCATTACAGGTAGTTGGCATCCGAACAGATGATACATTGACAAACACACACAAAAAAAAGGTTCACAAAACGTTCACAGTTTGCTTACTCCAATATGGATGGAAAAATGGTAGACTAGTAGCGCAACTTCTCCTCTCACAGTAGAACACTTAGAGTAAAACGGTGGGAATTGGCAGCGGTTATCCACATTAGGTGATCCTCAAGACAAATTCCATACCGGCGATCGATGGTACATGTCTTTCGAGTCAGGGGAACCTTTTAGGGCTGTGGAGTTAGAGGAAAAGGGTTGACTCTGACCCCATTAAATGATAAAAATGAAAGAAACGAAAAATTAGGACACTCTCGAACCAAATTTAAAAAAAATGTATTTACAATAGCACAACTCTAAAAAATAAGAACTTTTGTTTTCCGTATTTCTTCCATTGTGTTTTTATGTGAGTAGTATTATTTTGACTGTATGTAAGTTGTTGACATTAATCAACATAGACTTAAGACAACATAGACTTTTTTGTTGTTAAAAAATTGTGCAAAAATCTTACTTGTAGACTTTTTTTTTCCAGAAGGTACTTTAATGTTAAATGAAATGAAGTTAATTTAATATTTTAATATTTGCTGTAATATCTATATTTTTTCCCATTTGTTAGTTGCTGATGATGTACATAATTCAGTAGACGACCTACAAAGTTGTGCAACTGTTAGTAGTGCTACGCACCCTGACTCAACCAGAAGCCCAGTCGGAATTTCCGGAAATTCACCTGATTATTCACTGCCTTCTACTTCGCTTTCCAATTCTCCTGACATTGTACATTCAGAATATTCCAGGCCTAGGCGAGATCTAAGAAGTAATCGCCATTGTAAGTTAGATATTTATTTTAAAATAATAAATGCATGCCCCATAAGCTGTTCAAACACTTTGACATATGTTTCTGTTAGCATTGTTAGTTAGATATTTATTTTTGAGTAATAAATGCATGTACTGCATAAGATGTTCAAATGCTTTGACATATGTTTCTGTTAGCATGGATAGAACCAAAAAGTAGCTGACTTGAAGGACATTTTATTACATTTATAAATGAAGCTGAATTATTGACATGATAAAAGTATTTGGGTGGATATTATATTCAAGTATATGTATTATATTTACTGAATTGATTCAATTACAAGAAATTATTAAGCATTTATAATATTAGCCCTTAGAGTTGTACTGGTGATGCAGCTTTGACAGCATAAATATTACAACGGACTCGTGTGAGTCCCTGCCCAACACAATCTTTAATTTCTATTGATTTATACATCAGTCACTGCCATATTTTATCCTTCTAAAAATTTCTGACATCTACAGGGTGCGTACAGACTGCTGGGATCCTGTGGACTTCTTGTGGAAAAAAAGTAGTTTCCAAGGTACTTGGAACTCATAGGATTTTCTAAATAGTCCTTGGAATTATTCTCAAATCAAAACTAATGTTTGCAGTTTTTAGAAAAAGAAATTAATAAACTTAGATTACAAAACTTAAAAACAACTGTTTGGCACCCCATATAGTCTGGCGTAATCTCGCAACAGCACAGCATAAAGATGTTTATGATAAATATGTGTGGTTTTAATATTCTTGTTCGAAAATCTTTCCTGACCCTTTTACGATTACTGTTTATGCTGATTGTTGCCTTTATGCTGAATTAATAGGAATAAAGTTTGACTGTCGAATCATTTGTAGCCTTTTTTCATTTGTTGTTTAAACAGGTTGTTCATTAGGGTTGGGCGAAAAATAAAAAGTTTTTCAGATCAACTTCTAATAGTTGCCAAAAGTTGTCTTTGGTGATAGTTAGCTTCTGTGCAAAATTTGAGAAAAATCGGTTAATATCTTCAGGGGGCGCTGCGATCGCAAAGTTTTATCATAGCTTTTATCGGGATTTAATGGTTAAAATATGAAAAACAATGCCGTTAGCTAATCTCATTGCATTTTTTTTACTCATAAGATATATTCATGCATTCAAAGCATATGAAATAACTCACAAAAAATTATTTTATATGATATATTTATATTTCAAGTATTTAAAAAGAAACAAAAACGTGAAAAAAAGTGATTTTTTTAAAATATAAATATATCATATAAAATAATGTTTGTGAGTCATTTAATATGCTTTTAATGCATGAAAACATCTTTTGAGTAAAAAAAAAACGCAAAGAGACTAGCTAAAGGCATTCTTTTTGATATTTTAACCATAAAATCCATAACAAAGCTATGGTAAAACTTTGCGATCGCAGCGCCCCCTGAAGATATTAACGGATTTTTCTCAAATTTTGCACAAAAGCTAACTATCACCAAAGACAACTTTTGGCAACTATTAGAAGTTTATCTGAAAAACTTTTTATTTTTCGCCCCACCCTATTGTTCATCCACAGGTTCTGGTTTCAAGAATTCAATACGTACAATTACTTTAATTAGATATAATTTCGTGCTATGTTTTTATATGGTATAAGTGTGTATAATTTAAAGGGTAATATTTTATTTAATTATAATTAAAGGGGCAAGTGGATAAAGGTGATATGTGACAATTTTTGAAACTTACTTTTTACTATGGATGAAGGCGATAAATCCATCAGTATCATGTCCCCTTAATCACAGAAATGGTTGGTGACTAAGAATATGACCCTGTTTTACCCATTGAGAAAAATCCATTAAAAAAATATCACAACATTTTTTTTTTTTTTTTGAAAGCTTTTTCTAAAAATTTAAAAAATTGTCACATATCACTGTTATCCACTTGCCTTTTCAATTGTAAAATGAAATTGTCACTAGAAATGGCAACGGTTGGTTAAAAACTGGAAACTTTCCAGGAAGAAACGTTTTTTCTTCCATTTTTTCTGGGGGTATAAATTTGCACTGTGGAAAAATGAGAAATTTTGAAATTATTTTCACAAAATAATGTATTTATAAATGTATAATATTTACAAACAAAAGCGTTTTTTTTTAATTTTTTTTATTTAGATATTTTACATTCAGTATCCCACATGAAAACACAAATTTGGATATTGCAAGCTGTAAAATAACTTAATTTCCCTGTAAAGTATTATCAAATGCTTCTCTTACTAAATCTCTTTAGGCATATACAGGGCAATATCAATAGCATCAATTAGAGGCAATGTGTCAGTTAAAATTTTAATATTTATTTAAGTTAAGCTGTTAGTTGTTTGCAGCAACTGTGCACTATAAGACCTTTTAAAGCATTAGTACTAGAGTGTCCCAAAAAAATAATTTTCAAAAATCAATGTGTATATCCACTAAAGTTGTGCCAAATGACATTCTAAAGGTGTGGTAAAAATTTTAGCCAAATATTTTGAGATTAACAGACCTCTCATGAGCACCCAAAATCATTTTTATGCCCTATTTTCGGTACAAAATACGCACGATGCAACAAATGTTTAAAAAATATTTTTTTATTGTTTATTCATTAGTTTGTACATTTTAAGCATAATATAGTTTAAAGCAGAATGTTTTCTACATTAAATTTTATCATTTGTTGTTAACTTCAGTGTTTTCAGAACTCTGAAACTGTAATTTTTTATCGCCATCTTAGGTAAACGGAACACTGCCATTTTGTTCTCAACTTATAGTAGCTCTAGAGTTAAAATTGTATGTCAGCATTTTATCTAAAAACTAAAGCTTACATTACATTCATTTTTGATTTAGTTTTAATTTTCTAAATTTTTCAGAAGTAAGTTTAATTTTAATGAATATTTTCTGTAGTTAAATAACAGTACATTGACTTTATATTAATTTTACAATAAGTGGTATGTAGAATTCAAAAGTAGTTTTCACAATATCATATCCACACTGTAATATAGCTGATAGAACAACTTGTTTCTTTTCTTGATATACATAATAACAGCCAATTATCAACAAATGGTAAAGCACAGGGCCGGGTATTTCATGATTTAAAGATTAGGAAATTAACATTGTCAGAAAGGGTTTGGGGTCAAAATGTCGCGGCCGAAATGTCGCGGGCTAAAATGTCGTCGGTCCAAAATGTCGCGGGCTAAAATGTCGCGGGCCAAAATGTCGCCGAGCCAAAATGTCGCGGGCTTAAATGTCGCCCGTCCAAAATGTCGCCTGCCCAAAATGTCGCGTGGTCAAAATGTCGCCTGTCAAAAATGTCGCCGGGCCAGAATGTCGCCGGTCAAAAATGTCGCCGGTCCAGAATGTCGCCGGTCAAAAATGTCGCCGGTCCAAAATAACGCCGGTGAAAATATATCCGTTCCAAAATGACATAAGTGTCATTTTGGAACGGACACAGACACAGATTTTTTGTACAGATTGAATGTTTCCAGTAATTCACAAATTCAATGCAGCTTAATTATGTAGCTCAATTTTACTAATAAGCTTGTCACGATATGATAAATACACCTTTTTAGTAACTTTTTTTAAACATAGCAGTTTAGAAAATTAGCTTAAGTTATTAACAAAAATGTAACTAAAGTGATTTCTTCTAAAGCTTAAATTATTTCAGTACCAAAATAATGCCATAGTTTTTTCAGGGCTGTACTTAGGGCCCAGGGACGCTAAATTTCTTCCTTTTTTAATACGCTTTTACTAGTTTCACATGTAGGTTTTTTTGTTTGTTCGTTTGTATGTATGTAACTCTGAGTCAAAAATAAAATTCACGTTCTTTACAAACGTATAAAAGTAATATGTTTAATACCATTATTATTACTAAAGGCTAAACTAAATTGCATGTTGATGTATAATAAGTGCATTTGACATTAGTTCTGAGTTGGGCATCGATCGTCCACAAAATGCATATTATAAGTGCATGTAAACTTAGCGGATATTCAACATTTACTCTAAAAGCGTATTTTTTAGTTTTTTTAAACTATATTTAGGATTATTTCTTTTTTTTTCACACAAAGAAATTAAACAAATAAATTTGCTGTAAAGACGTTTTTTTTTGCAAAAAAGGAATACCGTTTAATCACCGCATAGCCGGCAATTTTCTTATAGAATATTTTCTTTAAGAGTTGTTTGGGGACGTTTGAAATCAAATTAGTTCATGGAATTATTGCTTTCTTTGTAACAACTGAGTGGTGGATGGGGAGGTGAAATGTCAAGAGAAAAATGGTATTATATTCAACTCCACATTTAAATACTGATTGTAACGAAGGTACAGAACCATGTCTGAGCTGATTAACGCCAGAAATGAATAAGCATCTCTCCCTTTAAGACCATTCTACAAACAAAATTTTGTCTGAATACTTGCATTACTTCTTGATATACATCACTCACAAATAATGAAAAATAAAAAGTTCAATTGCTCTGCTTCCTCGATGATGTGGCGTATCTTCTGATGGCTTCCTATGGGCCAATTTTTATTTTATTTCGTCTGAACCTTCTTCAGACATTAATCACGTTATGCTGAAAACGTTCCATTACATTCTTGCATGTAAAAACTTGGAAGAACTAGTGGCAAAAAACAATCAGCACTGAATCACATATTTGTTGGTACATGTATGTACCAAATTTTATTCTAATTCACGCACTAAGTTTTGTGGTAGAGTCGCCCCCAAAAAATGGGTCACGCAGATACACACTTACACATTTTCCCTTAAAAAAATAAACGATAAAATATAATTCAGCACACGTCAGAAAGTGTAAATTCTTCCAAATTGACAATTTTTCACTGATCCAATACTTTCTTTTACACATTTTATGAAGAAGAAAATAAAAAGACCTATATTATTTAAATAATATAGACTTGCTTTCGATCATGAAAGAAATTTTAACAGAAACCAAGTTTCAAACATTGTACATCTGTCTTATTTATTTCACTGTTCTTCAACTTCTGTTTTAACACACAAATTTTCCTTTAGATATCAATTAAACTTGGCTTGGGCTGCTAATCTCTTCGTTTTTAAGTTGGTAGATAGCGAGTTACGGTGAAATAAGCTATTGTAAATAAATAACGTACGCTTGTTTGAAAACTATTTGTTTCTTGGAAAGCGCTCGAAACAGTTACAAGCCGAAAGGGTAATTTTTTTTTAGTATTTTCAAAAATTTTAGTCCATACTATCGTTAACGCACACGTTCATCAACAGCAATTAGCAATTTTTTGCTAATTCGGTGTAAAAAAGCCTTTTCATATATTTTAATTTTTGATACTAACTGTATCAATATCGGACCTTCTACATTTTTGTCTGACGACATTTGAACTGGCGACATTTTTGACCGGCGACATTTTGGACACACGACATTTTGGACCGGCGACATTTTGGCCCGCGACATTTTGGTCCTTCGACATTTTTGCCCGTGACATTTTGGACCGCGACATTTGAGACCGGCGACATTTTGTCCAGCGACATTTTGGACCGCGACATTTTGGACCGCGACATTTTGGCCCGGCGACATTTTGGACCGACGACATTTTGACCAGCGACATTTTGGCCCGCGACATTTTTTCCCGGCGACATTTTGGCCCGCGACATTTTGGCCGCGACATTTTGGGCGTATACCCCAAGAGGCAATGACAAATCGAAAAGGAGTTTAATGAAGAAATTAAGAAAAAATGTTCGATATTTCTTATGCAGGCAGACAGTGAATATACCATTAAAATACCTGAAGATTGGAAGTTCCTTCAGGACCAAGTAGGGAAAAGGATGAATTTTATGGGAGGCGAAAACTGACATTTCAAAAACTAGCAAGAAAAGCACCAAACAAGAAAAGGTAATAAGAGAAATGAAGAAGAGAACGCAAAAAAAGGAGAACAACAAAGTATGTTATTTGAGTCTTCAATTGAGGCTGCATCAAGATTGGACATTGAATCAAAAGCAAGCACTTTTGTTAAAGTGATTCGAGTTTTTAAAATTAACACCAAAGAGTACAAAGGAGGACTACAAGGTTAGTGAATGGATTTTCTAATTTAGACTATGTTTTCAGACTTAGAATGCTTAACATGTTTTGTGTTAGCAAAGGAAAACCAGAGGGGAGACATGATTCAGTTGTTTAAATTTATCAAAATGAAAGATGTTATAGGGTTAAATTTTTGCACAGAAAGCAGGACAAGGGGTGATTGTTATAAGCTGTTTAAATCTCAGGCTAACCTGGAAATTCGGAAAAATTACTATATTAGCAGAGTAGTGGGAATAGTTTACCGGAAGAGGCGGTAAGGAGCAAGGGAGTAGATAGTTGAGGGCTATTGATCTTCATTGGGATCTATAATTTGACTAGGATCAGCCCTGTTGGGCCCAGAGCCTGTTGCTGGTCATTGCATTTGTATTTGTATACTCTTGTTGATGCAGGGCTGCCAACTACTACGCATTTAGCGTAGTAACTACGTATTCATCCAGCTTACTACGCAAGGAGAAGCAAATTCTACGCATTCGTTGAATAATCATACAAAATAATAATTATTATTATTTTTGTTCCTTGTATGATGCTTTTTTTAGTCGATTCCAGTATCATTTCGCATGACATCTTCGGTTTGACATCTTCCGAATGCCAAACAAGCGCCGCTACACAAGTCACTCCACTTCTGAGCGCATCGATGACGTAATTGGAACGATGGAGTCACTGGAGCTGTTTCGCTCATGATAGGAAGAACTGCTTTGCCCGCAACGTCTTCTTCATCCTGATTGGATAGTGAACTTGGATGCTGTTCTTTGAATACTTTAAATAAACTTTGCACTGAAACTCGGAATGCTTAATGAATTGAAAAAATACGTATGATTCATAACAACGTTTGTTATTTGAAGGAATTTCCTGATAAACTAGCAGCTTAAGCAAAACGGGCAACCAAACATTGTTATTAAAACAATCTTCATAGATAAAATATTTCACTTGTTGTTTTTCTTTATTTAATCCTGTTGTATTACTAAATTAAATAAAAGAATGAAAGTCTGAATTTGGATTAAAAGTTTGTTTCGGAAATTTGTTTGCCAAGTTTTTCTGTGAATTTGCTGTCATTTGACAAATCTTCCGTTTGACTTGTTTTTAAAAAAACTCAGAACTGCAAAACAGTATAATCGACATTACCTATTAATAATTTTAAACTAGCTGTCGTGGCCGTCACGAAACTTTCTTCTATATCTATCTTATGAATTCCAGTTACAAAATAAAATACGTACTTGCCCGAATAATTGGAAACAGCTCCAATTTCCCAAGTATCGTAATAACCCTGCAAATGCAGAATCAATGAGCGAAATTGGAAATCATTGCAAAAGCCTTGTTTAGATTAATTGTAAACATTTTATTTGTTAGTAAAAAGAAATTGGCAACAGTTAAAAATTTCAAATCATTGAAAGTTTTCAGCTGTTTTGATAATTAAATAGCGTGAAAGCGATTTTTTAATGAATTGATTTTTCGCATTGTTGACTAAGCGCAAAAATCACCCCACCCTCCCCCTGGGGCGATTGGCGCCAAAATTTAATCGATGCTTGCTTCCTTATTGGGTTAGTGTTATTCCAAATTTCATTCAAATCTCAGCAATATTTCTCGAGATACAGTAGGTGCAATGACAAAATAAGCACTTTTGATTGCTCCACCCCCCTTTGAGATATTGACACACAAATTGAATCAGCGATTGTACTCTATAGGGTCTACCTATGGACCAATTTTCGTTTGATTCCGCTTGTTACTTCCTGAGATATAGCAATCACCCCCGCGCAGAACACGTGCGATTGCTCCACCCCCCTTCAAGATATTGACACGCAAATTGAATCAGCACCTGTCCTCGGTAGAGTCTACCTATGGACCAATTTTCGTTTGATTCCGCCGGTTACTTCCTGAGATATAGCAATCACCCACGCGCAGAACACGTGCGATTGCTCCACCCCCCTTGGAGGAATTCGCTAAACAAAGTCAGGTGCACCAGTTCACATGGTGGTGCATATGTGAGAAAATTTTTGTTCGATTTCATGCAGTAGTTTTTGCTCTAGCGCGGCCACAAAAACTGGTCACACACATACAGACTCACACACAGACAGACACACACACACACACACAGACAGACATTTTCCAAAAATGGTCGAAATGGACTCAGCGCACCTCAAAACGTGCAAATCCGTCAAAATTCGACATTCGAAAATTTTCACGAAACCAATACTTTCTTCTATATAATAGATATAGAAGAAAGTAAAAATGAAATATCATTTTCCTGCAATTGTTTTACGTAAAGAATTCGTTTGAAATTGGGATTTTTACTTTCTTCTATATCTAATATATAGAAGAAAGTATTGGTTTCGTGAAAATTTTCGAATGTCGAATTTTGACGGATTTGCACGTTTTGAGGTGCGCTGAGTCCATTTCGACCATTTTTAGAAAATGTCTGTCTGTCTGTCTGTCTGTGTGTGTGTGAGTCTGTATGTGTGTGACCAGTTTTTGTGGCCGCGCTAGAGCAAAAACTACTGAATGAAATCGAACAAAAATTTTTTCACATATGTACCACCATGTGAACTGGTGCACCTGACTTTTTTTAGCGAATTCCTCCAAGGGGGGTGGAGCAATCGCACGTGTTCTGCGCGGGGGTGATTGCTATATCTCAGGAAGTAACTGGCGGAATCAAACGAAAATTGGTCCATAGATAGACCCTACTGAGTACAGGTGCTGATTCAATTTGTTTGTCAATATCTCCAAGGGGGGTGGAGCAATCGCACGTGTTCTGCGCAGGAGTGATTGCTATATCTCAGGAAGTAACCGGCGGAATCAAACGAAAATTGGTCCATAGGTAGACCCTACTGAGTACAGGTGCTGATTCAATTTGTTTGTCAATATCTTGAAGGGGGGTGGAGCAATCGCACGTGTTCTGCGCGGGGGTGACTGCTATATCTCAGGAAGTAACCGGCGGAATCAAACGAAAATTAGTCCATAGGTAGACCCTATTGAGTACAGGTGCTGATTCAATTTGTGTGTCAATATCTCAAAGGGGGGTGGAGCAATCAAAAGTGCTTATTTTGTCACTGCACCTACTGTATCTCGGGAAATATTGCTGCGATTTGAATGAAATTTGGAATAACACTAACCCAATATGGAAGCAAGCATCGATTAAATTTTGGCGCCAATCGCCCCAGGGGGAGGGTGGGGTGATTTTTGCGCTTAGTCAACAATGCGAAAAATTACTTCATTAAAAAATCGCTTTCACGCTATTTAATTATCAAAACAGCTGAAAACTTTCAATGATTTGAAATTTTTAACTGTTGCCAATTTCTTTTTACTAACAAACAAAATGTTTGCAATTTATCTAAACAAGGCTTTTGCAATGATTTCCAATTTCGCTCATTGATTCTGCATTTGCAGGGTTATTACGATAATTGGGAAATTGGCGCTGTCTCCAACTACTCGGGCGAGTACGTATTTTATTTTGTAACCGGAATTCATAAGATAGATATAGAAGAAAGTTTCGTGACGGCCACGACAGCTAGTTTTTGAGATTGTTTTATGTAAGGAACAGATTTAAGCATATCAGCCTATAATGGTTGGAGGGGAGGGATTTTTGAACCGCGCTAGACTACACTTAAGCACTGGAAACTACACTTTTTTTTCCTTCTGACTACACACAGCTCCCTAATAAGGTTGGCAGCCCTGGTGATGCAGATCATGTTCCTGATTGTATGTTTAATTCCCAGGTGCCTATCACAGGGCAAGATGGATGTCAAAAAGCGTTTACTGCTTGAAGAATTTGCTTTCACGAGGAATGGAAATTAGCATCTTATGAGATTTTAGCATTAAAAAAAATTCTGTTCATGACAAAAATCTATGCAAAATTGTGGCTCAGTATCGCCAGTAGCTGCAATGTGCCTCATAATGACTTACATCTTCTACAAATACTAAAACTATACACAGAAATTGATAGTGAAGTGGCTCTTAGAGCACTTATTAAAAACTTAAAGGAAAACTTTGATAGCTAAGTGAGGATTTGGTATGATTAGCTTTTTTTACAGATCGCGTGCCTCCAAGGAAAGAGCTGCCATAGTAAAAGCTTTATAGCGTCCAAAAAACAAAAAGGGTCTTAAAAGACTAGAAACCAACCATGTTGAATCTTTTCAGAATAACATTATCATATTTTGTGAAAGAACGGATTTAGAATCAGCTGTAATGAAACTGGATAATAATTTTTGTCAGTTGATGTTCGTACTTGGGCTGGAAGAAACAAATACAATCAAGCTAAGGAAATAGTGTCTGCATTCAGGTCCATCATTTCAAGTTTTTCCAGGGGGGGGGGGGGGCAAAGGGTAAAAACACAATACGATTTCATCAGAAAACAACAAAAACAACGCCCACTTAAAGGTAAATACATTGATTTCTCAAAGTCAGGGGGGAGGGGGCAATTGACCCCCCAGCGCTCCCCCCCCCTAAATGATGGGCCTGTCTGCATTGAAGGTAGTAAATAATTGTGCTAAGCAAGCAATTAAATTAGCAAGTGGTTTCAATTTGCAACTTACTAATGACGAGCAACATCAGCTCATTTTTCAAACATTGGAACATCACGGAAAATAAGCAGCATTGGTGTATAAAAATTTTTAAGTAATTTTAGCATAAAGTGTATTTGAGATTGTAGTTATTGCATGTCGTAGAAAGAAAAGTACAGTAAAGAACCAATTATCCGGGATGTTTGGGACCACAGCTATCCCGGATAACTGAATTTCCCGGTTTTCTGGATCGCTACGAAGCGATATTTGCCAATTGTTTATAAAACTCAAGTTACTATAACAAATAGTAATACATCTTAAAATCTGAAGAGAAAACGATCCAGAAGTGCTTATAGATATTACAATAAAAACATTTCTAAGTTCAGGGTGTCCGCGCACCTGGAAAGTCATGGAAAGTCAGGGAAAGTCATGGATTTCATATAAGATCGAAATTGGTCATGGAAAGTCATGGATTTCAGCGAAAAATGTCCAAAAGTCATGGAAACTGACTGTTTATCATGGATTTTAGCGCTCAGGATCGGTGGTTATTTCTCCCGATCTCGGAAGAACAAAAAACAAGAAGTTCTGTCAAGAACTAAACGAGCCTACTTTCCCGTACATCGACATCGGCATTCTAGCATCTGATCATTATTCTCTTGATTATCTAAGACTAAAAATTATGTCAAACATACCTTTTTAGCACTTGAAGCTGATTTCTAAAAGCAAAATATACCCCTCTCATCAGATGAAATAGACACATAAAAAGTAAATTAATGAATAAATAAAGTTTTGTCGCACCTTTTAAAGAATGTAACTGTTACAGTTCTTCCGTAGAAAAATTCCTCAATTGTTTTCAAAAAAAAATTAAAAGTACAAAGTACATCAAAACACATTTTATCAAAGAAAGAAAAAAAAAGAAAAAAAAAAACTCGTCCGTTGATAAAATGTCTCGAATTTCACTTTTAATCCGTTGCCATAGTTGTTAAATATAAATAAAGAATAAAATGCCCTCGTGAATGAAACATTTTTTTTACAAAAAAAATCGTCTGCCAAAAATAATAATAATAATAATAATAAATTCAATAAAACAAATGAATAAATAAACAAAAAATCGTCTGCACAGTCAGTCATTTTTTTTCGGACTGTTTACTCAAAAGTTATTAGGGGTGACAGCTTGCTTGAGCGGTTCAATGTTGAACGAAAAATTGTTCAAATCGGAAATGTAAATACGGGAATGAAGTATCCTTGAAAAGTTCTTTCCAACAAAAAAAAGTTTGTTCAAATCGGACTGTTCATTAAAAAGTTAGTATCGCGGGACCGGTTGTTTGAACGGCTCAAATTTGAACCAAAAATTGTTCAAATCAAAAAATCAAATACGGGAATGAGCTGTACTCGCCGAGATCTTTCCAACAAAAAAAAGTTTGTCCAAATCGGACTGTTCATTCAAAAGTTATTAGGGGGGGACAGACAGACCGACCGACCGACCGACCGACCGACACACAAATTCCCCATCTCAATACCCTACTTTCAAATTTTTAATTTTTCGATATTCATTTTACCTTTTTATTTTTTTCACTTGGCGATATTTTTTTTTGACTTGGCGATATTTTTTAACTTGGCGATATTTTTTGGACTTGGCGATATTTTTTAGATGCATTAAGCTACTTTTAATACTTTTTTCGTCTTTCTTTTATTTTTAACGGGAAAGTAGGCTAAAAAACATCCATCGTCATTCTGCCTCGTTATTGCAAGGTTCCCGCGACTTTGAAAAGTCCTTGAATTTCATTTGGTCTTTCAAGAGATCTGGAAAGTCCTTGAAAATTTTAAAATGTCCTTGAAAACTCCAAAGGTATTATTTTTGGTAGAAAATGTGCCGAAAAATCGGTGATCTTCGAACGTTCACGATCGTGCTCCTGCAAAAAAATTGTGTCCATCGAAAAATCGGCAATCGTCGGGATTTCGAAATCGGGAGTCGTTTTTTCAAGACGAAAATTAAAAAAAAAAAAAAAAGAAAAAAAAAACATACCCTGAGAAGTTTTATTTTTGCGCATAATCGGCAATCGTTGAAAGTTCGCGGTTAGGCGCTGCTTTTTCGTTTCGCTTTACTTTTAAAACAATTTAGAAATAGAATAATCAGGATTGGATTTTTATACAAAAGAATATCTTTAACAAGTTAAACATGAGCTTTTCTGAAAAATACGTTTTTGCTGGTATCTTAATGATTTTCTTTCAACAAAATTTAGATTTGTCTGGTGGATTAAAATTATTTTTCGAATTTTTTGCTTCCATGATCATTGTTTTTTTAGAAATACAGGGACAGAAATACGTGTGTAATGGGTTTTGTACAACTTATTTTTTATTTATTTATTTATTTTTGGTTGACATTCTAACATTGAGCACGTGCTTCGCCGAAAATGGCGTGCCATTGTCAAGTCTTCAATCCTTTTGCATCCTGTAAATACTTCAATTATTTTGATATTCTGAAGCTATTTTTATGTTGTGCTACGTTAAATATACTCATTGTTCATTTTATTTTAATAATTTATTTATTTTTGAACTCAAATTTTAGCTCTTCCAATTTATTGGTTTCTAATAGTTTTTAAGAAAACACCGAACTTTTAAAGACAAAGTGCTTCCTTGACTTTTCATTTGTTTATTTAATTACAAAATACAGGCACGTTTTTCCTCGAGTTCGAAAAAATCGAGTAAAAGCTGTAATTTCAAAAGAAAAAAAAAATCACCATTTTTTCTTGGAGGGGGAAGAGAAAAGAATAGGGGGGGGATAGAATACATTTTGCATGCACAGACTGGCAAAATAGGGTGATCACATTATATCCTGGTCTTATTCTGAAATTATAAATTTTCTTCATTGAAAAAAAAAAAGATTTGTTGTCTGATTGTTTTTATGCTTGAACAAATAGAAAATGTTGGTGTTTACCATTTTTACCATTCCTTTGAATTTACACTTGAATAAGCCAAAGAATTGCTTCCAATCTACCTTTCCCTAAAATTTTCTTTTTCATATTGATGAAAAATATTTCACGATTTTTAGGTTTTTCATATTAAATCTGTAAAGAATCTGTACTGTTCATCAACATTTACATCACTTTTGAAATTAATCTTGATTTTTGTGCAGACCCTTTCTTAGAAGTTAATTCCTGGAAAATTTTTTAAACCTCCTTAAAAAGTACTTGAATTTTATTTTTAAGATTGTAGGGGAACCTTGTATTGGGTGCAATCTGATTAGTCTTAATAAGAGTTTCAAACAAGTTGCATTGTGTTGACCAATCAGATGAATACTCAACGTTAAAACCCGTGAGCGGCGAATTTTCCGAAACTGTGCATGTGCGCGGACTTTGTCCCCTGACTGACAATAGAGCATGAGATGCATTTATTCAATTTGAATTTCACACTTTCATACTTCTGCTTTGGGGATAAGTTGTTTTGACTTTTAAGTGTTGCTAAATCCTTGTACTCATTTTTTTGTATCAATAAATGGTTGCACATGATCTGTTTCAGATATATTTAGTTAAGTTCTTTTTTTAGCTTTGGTTAAATTTATTTGCATAGCCGAAAAGAAAAGAATAGTTTCAAAAAGCAAAGGTACACTGTCTTACACCTTATATTGATATTTATGCTCTATTTTGATGTCAGCGTCAAATGAAATAGTTAAAATTGTAAGTCATGGAAAATTGTTCGCAAAAGTCATGGAAAGTCAGGGAAAGTCATGGATTTGAAAAGTCCAGGTTGAGCAGATACCCTGTAAGTTGTATGCCACTTATATGGTATTAATGAAGAAACCGTTCATATTCATTTAGGTATTTCAAAAGAAAAAAAAAAGTTCTTCATTTTTTAGAAATTGCCGAAAATGCGTATTTTAAAAAGTGGCGGAAAAATCGACAACATGTTGCCGGTTTTCTGGTTTCCCGGTATTTTGGTTCGGGCCGTGGTGGCCCGATCGGTAAGGCATCGGATTCGTGTCCGGAGGGACCCGGGTTCGAAACCCAGCCGATCAAAGATCCACCGCCTTGATTAATGGTGGCTGGGAGGCGTTAAAAATGTCGTGGTCACAAAGTCCTCCAAGTGAAACGATACCTCTGGGGGTGCTGGGCCCTAGGGTTTGCTCGACCCTAGGTTCTGGTTCAAAATTAAGAACAGAGCGCTCTTCAGGGCCCTATCCCGGTTAAACCACGAAGCTGTGGTAGGTACGGGGGACCCTGGAGAGTGTGAAGTGAAGGTATTTTGGTTCCCGGATAAAAGGTTCTGTACTGTATCGATAGAAATGCTTTTGTATTGGGTAAATTTTATAAAACTTTGTGAAAAAAATAATTACTCAACAAATTAGTTTTTTGAAATATTTAATGATGTTGAGCTGTCACTTAATAATCTTCAAAAAGCTTAAAATTTTGCAAGATAGTTATTTACACCAAATGTCACAATAATGCAAGGTATGCCAGTTCAAATTCCAAAATTTTTTTTTTTTCACCATACAATTTTGGGACGGTCTAATTAGTACATAATATTTACTTTATTTCTATTTACGAATGATTAAGCTACGGAAAGTAGATGTTATTTAACTTCAGCCGTTCTATCATTGAAAATTGCAAGAAGAACATAGAGGTTAAGCACTTGCTTTTACACCTGATGATTCTTTGATGTACATGCAGAGAAAACAAGAAATTTAAATTCTCCAACAGACCCAGATAATATAGACCAGTGGTTTCCAATCTGGGGGCGATCGCTCCCCAAAGGGCTGATGTGACTTCTCAAAGGTACGATAAATTCTTATGGGGCGATGGGTATTTAGAAGAGAAAGCAGTAGTATTAAAATGGTAGCAAAATCCGAAATTGTAAACATGTACGAAACCAGTTGTTCAGAGTTCAGAGAATTAATCACAAGTTAAGAAAGAGACAAATTTAAAGTTCAAGAGCTTCCTCCTTGCACCTCGGATAAACCTTGGGAAGTATTTTTTCATTCATCGTCAATTTTATGAATTTTCAGATTTTCAATTTATTTTTCTTCAAATTGTTTGTTTCAATGTTTTAGTTCCCCCGATTCCAGTGTAGAAAAGAAAATAATTTCTTTAAAAATGTATTTCAGTTTTTTTAAAAATACATCGATGATCTTAGTTAAATGTTTCCCTTCAAATGATTATATGTGAATTCTCTTTCAGGGTGTGAAGACTGTGGTACATTTTATGATAAAGAATGTTCTCAACATAGAATTCAGCTTATTTTTGATAAACCTGTTCTTAGTCGTGCTTGGGCGAGCCTGCCAGCTACTTATCTGTATGTTAATAAGATTGGAATCGATGAAGAAGGTGATCCAGGTGAGCTTTTTTAACCATAGTAATAATGGAAAAAAAAAATATATATATATATATATAATGAGTATTAGAGAAAAAAAAAAGCAATATTTGCTTATATTGTTGTGAATTGTGTAACCACACTGTAGAAAGTACTTCATGAAACCTAAACATGATAACTATTGTTGAAAATTTTCTTTGAAAGCGCACTAAATAAAGAATATTACGATGAAGTCTTGCTTGCTTCTTATGCTCAGGATTAAGTAATTAAAACTTTCAAACATTTTGTCACCTTGTTTGCAATTCATTTTCTCTCTAACCAGAAACTTTAGGTCTGGGCAATTCCATTTTATCTTATAAGACACATCTCTTACCAAACAAAAATATCATTTAAATATTGTTTCTAAAAAACTAAAACTTTATTTATATTGTATAGAAACAGGGCTCATGTTCATCTTAAAATTCAAGCAATGAAACAAGGATTCAACAGTAACATATTTGGAGTCTTTGTTATATGTTTAACCTTTAGGAACCGGGCGGTACACGTGTCGTACCATAAGTCTCGTCTAGTTTAGAGGACGGGGTTGAAATTTTCACTCAAACCCTTTGGAGCCGGGGATTTCTTCAAGGTTTCATACATCTGATATGACAGTTTATACCTTCTCTTTTCAATGGAAAAGAAATCTGATTAAACTGTCGTACTATCTGCATCGAAAGTAAAATTTCTATATGAACAGCCCGGATCCAAAAGGTTGATGCAAATATTTATATGTCTGTTATCTTGGACTTACCCATTTGTTCTGTTGCTTCAAAATCTGGCTTCCAATATAGTTGAACCTTGTTAAAACAAACTTCAAGGGACCTTCAAAATGAGTTGGTCTTAGCCGTGGTTTGTTTTATCCAAATAGCAATATGCAAAAAACCATAAGGCAAGAATCAGAAATGTAGTTCAGGTAGTAAGCAATTCAAATAGTAAAAATAGAGGTGTAACCAGATGACCATTGAGAAAATTATAAATCATCAAAGAACCAATAGCAACATTCTTTGGATCCGCTAACATTTGTTTGCAATTTTTTGCAAATTTGTGCGTGTAAAATAATGCTTACTTTTCTTTCATGTTATTAAAATATTTTCTTAATCTGTTTTCTCTTCTTTCCTTTTGTTTTTAGTGTATGGTGTATTTGCCAAGAAAAGCATTCCCAAGAGGACTCAGTTTGGTCCAGTTGAGGGTATTTTAGTTAAGCGTGAAGATCCACCCAGTGATAACTTCATATTACTGGTACATATTATATTTAGCATTCCATTTAATAAAAGTTTTAATTATTTTTTATAATGGGGTTCATTGTTTTAATGGTATTTAGGGTAATATTTATTGGTGCATAATAAACAATTATTTATTACATATTAAAGAGGAGCCCCGTCCTCATAATAAATGAGATTATACGTGTGCATTTTTTCAAATCATAAATTTTCTGCCTAACTTTCAAAATTACTTTTTAAACAAATAAGTTAGGTCTGAGAGAACAAAGAGCTAACTTAACCTTTTATTTCCATTTTTTGACTCAAAATATGTTTGAAGAAATAAAAAAGCAGTTCTATGTATATCACATACGCACACAGTTGAACCTGTCTATTTCGAATGTCGAGTGTTCAGAAAAAAAAAAATTTGAGAAAGGCAGGTTTTCGAGAAAAAGAGGTTTTGATTTTTGCATTTGAATCTAGCGAATATTAATTTGTTTTGAGTATAGCAAACACTGTTAGTGTACAGAACAAAAGTATATTGTGAGAAATAAGTAAGTAAAATGAAATAAATAAATATAATGCAACATTCATAATAATTTAATATAATACAGCTAACAGGAATTTCATTTTCACAAAGTTTAAAGTACAAAGTCAAATACTTGTCTAAATTGACAAAAGTGCATTTTCTTTTTTTTACATTTTTGTTGTCTGTCTCCTGCGCAGCTTTGTTTTTTTATTATGGTAGAAAGAGTGTTTGGCGGCATATTAACCCTACACTGCATGGTGTTGCCAATTGGATACATGGACAATATGACCTCCTTATGAACAACAGAATGTAGTCATAAGTCAACTCAATGCATAAAAAGCAAGTATTGGGTATATTTAAAGCAATTATCACCATTTATTCTCCATACATGGCGGCACTGGTCTGTTACATGCTCTTAAATGAATCCATACGGATAGCTTTTAAAATCACTTAAACTACCAAGTTTTGAACTTATTTTTTACAATGAAATATTTTTTGTCTTTTAAAGAAATAACAGGAAAAAAATAAACATTTATGCTTTGTTTAAGATGTGTTTTACATCAAAATAATTATTTGGAAAAAATCTAGGACACAATACATGTCTGTAGCCATTTGGCAACATTATTCAGTAAGCATCCAGAGAACACTTTGATTTATCTCTGTAGTTCATGAAGTGTGTGTTTTGTTTATGTTTTGCGCTAGCTTCTTTATCTTTTTGGAAGGTATAAAATAATCATGCGGACCCAAAAGTTGTGCTTTCGGCTGTTCTACCGTTTATTAGACCTCGCAATTATCAATGCTTAGCTGATGTTCAACAGAGTGAACAAAAAAAATCAATAGGGAAAAGCCTTCAAAACGTGTTCATTTTAGATTTTAGTTGGCACAAATGTTGTGCTTACATGGACAAGTAAAATTATTAATAATTTTAAAATATAGTTTTGAAAAAAACTAAAAAATACCCTTTTACATAGAAATTCGTTGTGATCATCATGGGTTTCCCTCTTATTTTCAAAACTATTGAATATCCGCACTTAAGTTTGTATGCACATAATACATCAACATGCAATACAGTTTAGCCTTTAGTATTAAAAATAATATTAAATATATTACTTTTATATTTGCAAAGAACATAAATTTTATCTTTTATTCAGAGTTACATATATACATACAAACAAACCCACATG
Source organism: Uloborus plumipes (assembly GCA_038373865.1). NCBI lineage: Eukaryota > Metazoa > Arthropoda > Arachnida > Araneae > Uloboridae > Uloborus > Uloborus plumipes. The sequence goes on along the minus strand of JAXGGA010002451.1, from coordinate 39,560 downwards.
TGAAGTTAATAAAAGCGTGTTAAAAAGAGGGAGACCATTAGCTACAGAGGAACTAGAGTTACAAACCAAAAAGAAAAGAAAGCTTGTGCGAGAAACTTCCAAAAGATATCAGATTTGACAGAATTGATCATCGGAAAGAACACAGTACAAAAAAACAATGACGTAAAATGTCAAAATATAAAGAATTACAAGAGTACAGTGCACCAAATGTTCAATTCCTCTATTGTTAAAAAAAAAAAAAAAAAAAAAAAAAAAAAAAAAAAAAAACCTTAAGACTATCATTTAAAATCATTTTTATCTGTTGAATACATGGTGTAGCCATTTGGCAACAAAACTATTTTTAATTAGAAAGTGGTGAAAATTTAGAGTTACATTTTTAAAAATAATTTTCTATGTTTTCTTATTACATTGACAAACACATATATTTTTTTCTAAGAAAAATAAAAAATCATGCAGTTTATGGTTTAATCCTTTAGCAACGTCAATTTTCTTCATCAGTGGATTTTGATCCAGAAATTCCACAATTTTTCTTTTTTCTTCTATAGGAAGAGCATTTAGTTTTCTCTTCTCGGATGCTATTGCTAGCTCAAAATACGTAGAAACTACTCTGCCATCAAAAAATTCCAACCGACCAACAGGCAAACAGTTTCACATTCAAGAACTGCTGATCTGCCTTTATGAACAGGCATGGAGATTCCTAGAAAATTTCCAGGAAAAAGATAACCAAGAACTGATTCTTCTTTTTACCATCCAGCCTCTTTTGCATCAAACTAAAATAATAACACCATGTGTCCAGTGTGTCAATTTGAAGTAGCATGCATTCTCCCTACCCCCGTACTGTTGAAGACAACCACCCTTGTAATTTGCAGTTGGCATCCAGGTATTTGCACCGTGCATTCTCTCCGAATCACCCTGCTGTTCATCTATACTCTGTTTTGCGGTATACATTACTGTTTACTAAATCATTTTCCTTAGAGTGAAACCCTAAATTCTTCATTTCTGCATTTAAATGTAAAAGCATACTAAATTAGTCCATTCAGGTGGCATATATCACAAAAACTGGTGCTAATGGGATTGACCATCATCTCATCTAGTAACAGCAAAGATAACCAATTTATAGTAGCAATAACTTCACAATTCAAATCATGTCTTTTATTATATAAATCAACGTTAAGTTTATTGTTTTGTTTTCAATTTTTCGGTTTACAAAATTAATTCTGTTTCGTAATTATCTTTCTATGCTTAAACCACACCATTCCATTTTTTTATAATTCCTGTATGCAGAATGTTGTGTGTTAGTGTGTACTAAATTTGCTGGCCTAATCTTGTTTATTTTATGACTTTTTATTGTTTGCTTTAGGTTGAGCATGATAATGCAGTTGCTTTATATTTGGATACATCAGATGAATCTATGAGTAATTGGATGCGTTTTGTGAGGCCTGCTGATACGCACAAGGAACAAAATCTTGTTCTAGTTCAACAAGGTCAATCACTATTTTTCAATACAACACGTTCCATCAATCCAAAAACGGAACTTAGAGTTTGGTATTCTCCTGCTTATGCTCAGAAATGGGGTCTTCCTATTTTAGAACCCAATGAAGAGGAAAAGAAAGGTGATATTTCTTTATTTGCTCATTTATATCATTGCCATTTTGTTGGTATAATATTTTTCGCTTTTCATTGATGTTGCCAAAATATTTTTGGAATGGAGTAAAACTTTTGTAAATAATGTTAACAATGAAATGATTAAGTCTGGTCGTTAATTCACACCTATTGCTTCAACTCCTGTCTTGACTCAACATAAGCACAAAAACTTCATGCTTGAAAAAAAAGAACTTATGTGCTGAAATCATTAGTACAGCATTTGTTGGCAGCTATTTTGTCGCTTCCTATAAATTATTTTAGTAGTATAAGCATATAGTGATTTTTTTCTTTCAGTTTTAGTGCAAGGAAAATAAAAATTACTTTCACAATAATAAAGCTACCGTATATACTCGCGTATAAGTTGAGAAATTTAGTCCAAAAAATGAAGTTGAAAGTTAGGGGGTCGACTTATACGCGGGGCAGAATTTCCGAAAATTTTTCCCGAACAACAACGAGAAGATTTTTCCGATTCAGAGTCCAACTATTTTAAACAAATGCTAAAGAAGTAAATATACTCATACATTCTACTGTATTTTTGTAAGGTTTGATTATGAAAAAAAGGATAAATAACTACAATTAACGACCAGCAGCGTAAAAAGTGCGGGAATTGCCGTATTGGCGAAATTTCCGATTGATGGTGTTTATCTTTTTGAAACAGAATGTAATGTGGCTACATCGCAAAATTTCATTGATAATAATGCAAAATAAAAGCAACAGACAGCAAAAATTGTAACATCAAAATCAAACCCTTACAAAAACCGCGATCGTAAAATCGAACCCTTTACAAAAATCGCGATCGCAAAAATGAAACCCTTTTAGTGAAAAAGAATAACAATCGTGCTGTTTTTAACACAAGAATGTTCAATGCATTTCATTTTTATTCTTTTCAAAACATTTATGTTCAAAAATCGCGGCAAAACGTTCCCGATCATTTCAGAAAGTGCGGTCTCGACTTATACGCGGGTTTTCGATTTTTTCCCGATTTTCCTTCAAAAAGTAGGGGGGTCGACTTATACGCGAGTATATACGGTACCAACCATTCAGCCTATTAACAGAATTTGGCACAGTAAAGCAACAAATGTGCCAGATTTGTCTTGAAATTTGAAGGAAAATGTGCTAATTTCTAGCATTTTTTTAAAAAGTGATATTAAAGCTTAAAAAAAAAAAAAAAAAAAAAATACTGGAAAAAACTTTTTTCCAATTTGTGCGAAATTCCTTCTTTATAGTGACTGTGTGTACCTCATGAATTTGAAAGTCGATCATTATGATCATTACATCATAATTATTAAGATACCATAATTATTAAGATTCTAATAATGCTTGACGCAAATATGCTCAGTCGATTAATTTTTTTCAGTAAAATTAAGCGTTCAGGAGCCAACGAATATTTTTCCGTTTTAAATATTTCTGAGATACGTCACTGCAATGTTCTAACAACAATTTCCGACTTTTGTCAACTCTTAGGAAAAGTTCCAGCTTCTTTCCTGAAATAGCACTCAAAATGAGCGACTAAGTCATTTGAGTTTATTATGTGCAAAGGTTGTGGAAAATTAGATTAAAGGACTATATTTATAGCTAGTTATGATAAAATAAAACTTGAACTGATAAGATTCATCAGTAGCCATGATAGAAAGCCATGAATTAAAATTAATAACTTATTTTCAAATGAACTTCAACCTCAACAACACAAAACTGCAAAGATAAAATGAATGCTATCACATTCTTAGAAAAAAAATTGTTAAATCTGTGGCGAAGGCTTTAAGGTAAAGATTCTTCTTTTGGATACTAATTACACTGTTGAAAAGAATGTCTTTTCTTACTGTAACAACAGAGTTGAAACTCTGAAACTGTTGAAAAGAATGTCTTTTCTTACTGTAACAACAGAGTAGTGCCACAGTGAATATGTTGAAAAACTGTATCTCCATATATTATTTCTCTAAGCCGAATCCTATACCCGGTCGAAACTCGCTCATTTCTTTATCGAATTGCAAGAAAATTTATGATTTTGAAGCTTATCCCGCGGGCTATTGACGAAAATTAGACCCACCCTCTAAAAAGTGTCGGTTCGTTTTTTATTCGAACTTCAATTTTTGGGCACAAAATTGACTCTATCTAGCGAAATAATTGTCGTATCGTCTCCATTTTGATTTCATTCGAAAGATTAAAAAAAATGCGTTCTTTAGAACGTTTCTCCGCTAGCGCCGCGTAACGAGAATCTCGAAAATCCACGTTTAAGCGACTTATAAGCGATTGAAGTTTGAAAAAGTTAAATTTTTTGCTCAACTCTTAAAATCGTTAGCATTGTTGTTCAAATCAATTTTAAATGCGACATTTCAAGCCAAGGCTTAGCTCGGTAAACCTTAATTTTAACTTTTATTGTTTCAAAATACTATGGTAGTTTTGCGATAACGTTAGTATTTAGTTTAGTAGTAGCCTTGGGTATTTGATTTTAATATAGGGTATCACTTTTGTAGTAGTTGTAAAAGTGAACGTGTCTTTGATCTCTTTGAAAAGTTGTCAGAACGACGGCAGTAGATGGCGATGTTGTGCAAATGAAGCCAATAAAAATTGTCGTATTAAATTTTAAGTTTAGAGTTTTTTTTTTTTGCGGAATTCCGCACGGGTCACCTAGTAAAGTATATTTTAATGCCACATTTCATCAAAATGTTGAGTGGTTCAAGAACTGTTTTGTTGTAATTTTCTTGCTACTAAATAGAAGTGTATTCAAATGAGATTCATTTAATTGCTGTTTTTCTTAGTAAAAATAATCCTAAATACCACCTGTACTTTTTTTTTTCTTAGAACATAATTCTGTAGAATAAGGTGTAGGGTCTTAGTCATGTATATCAGCTGAGTAAATTTTTTGAGGGGAAAAGAATATTGCCAAAAATGTGGGGGGGGGGGGGAGGAAGATAAATGGAATGGATGATGTAATTATGGCAAGATGTCACTGGGATTTGAATTTGGTGCATTCTAGCACACTTGACATAGCTTTTCGATCTCAAAGTATTGAATGGAAAAGATTGTGCTGAGTGAAGGCAAAAAATCAAAACATTTAGTTCTGAAATCATATTCTTAGGAAAAGCCTTAAAAATGTAAATAAGTACGACTAAGCATTTTACAGCTCTTTTACTTCAAAATGTTTCATGTAACAATTAAATGAAAATTTGAAAAGGAAAAAAAAATCCTCTTAAAGTAAGAGCATGTCTCATTCAGGTGAACAGTATTTGGTATATGATGATTGACACTTTTTCTTCCTTAGTAATGTATTTTTCCTTTTTATCTTTTTTTTTTCTTTTTTGTACAAAAATTATTAGCTCTTCAAGAACAAGAAAATGCATGGCCCTGTTTTGAATGCAATCAACGGTTTGCTACTTCTGTAGATTTGCAAAAGCATTTGAATCAGCATGATGAAGAAAATGAGGTTACTGGGAGTTCCAGGACTAGACATAAGAGTAAAAATCGATCGAAACTTGCTAAGAAAGTGCACAACACACACTTGCGGGTAAGAATACTAAAGTTATTGTTGATTTTCTTCTGGTGCAAAATTCTTTGAAGATGTTAGAAAACAATTTATTCTGAGTGTAATAGTGTTAAACTAATTACAAGTTTTTACTAGAACATTGCAAAAGCAATTTAAAGAACAAACACTAGAATAAATCAATATTCTTGAAAAAATAATTTACAAAACAAAAATGTTTAAATGTAAATTATTTTTCAAGTCTGTTTAATAAACCAGTTTCCCGATATTTAGTTTCATCTTAAACATTTGGTTCTTAATCTGGTGTCACCACAAACATAAGATTTTTTGGAGGAGGGTGGTTGAATTCTCAGTTTAGTCTGAATTTACCAAAAGATAAAACCCAGGTATGCAATATGCATACATCGGTAGGTATACCTAATGAGAAGGGTCATTTGATATTTAAAAATTGCAATATTTTAATACTGTCTCAAAATTTGCTGAATCTCCAGACACAATGCTGAATAAAAAAATATTTAGAGGACACAGTGACCTCCTTCAAGACGCCCCTGTTCTTTATTCTTTTATATAAGCTTAAATTTTTATATTTCCAATTTAGTTGCTAGCAAACAAAATGTAAGTTGTTTTCTTCAAATAAAGTAGATAGTTATATTCTGCATAGAAGCCATATAATGATGCCCACTTTTTGATTTAAAAAAAGAAAGGTTATTTATTAAACAAGGACTGATGTTGTTTTTATGTGCAGAATCTTGTAGAGGGTAACACCACTGAAGGAATCATTAGAAAAACTAGAGGCAGACCACCTAAAAAATATAAAGTAAGTTCATGTGTAACTTAAGCATTTCAATTTTTGCCCTAAAACTTTGTAAATATTTACCTTCAACCGGTTAGTAAATTAAGATTTAATTGCGTTTTTTATGCCTTTTAATTTGCGAAATTGAAGTAAAATTACATTAAGTGAGCTATATATGTTTATGGGGGGGAAAAACAATAATAAACAAGCCTTGTTTACAATTATTTAAATTTCCATTTATATGAATAAAGTTTTATATAATTGTACCATTTTGAATCTTGTATAGAACTTCACAAGATGAAATTGGTTCATTGTTAGCTTGATAATTAAATCAACTTAATAATTATTTCTAAAAAAAATAAGAAACAAGCCTCACCTAGGTTCAAAATTATTAACAGATAATTGTCGTAAAAGCACAGTAAAAACAAAGATATTTTATAAACTGTAATCTACCCTTGTTTAAGGGAGAATTATATTATTTGGACATAATATGCAAGTCTAACATTTGGTAAGAAAGAATGCTCTTTAATGAATTTATTTTTTTCAACACGTTGCGAAAGCTAAAAACCTTATTCCGGCAGAACAAAGCAAGAAACTTTTTTCTTTCTAAATGGACGCAATAGACTCTTGTAAAAGACCTCTTAGCTGATTTTTTGGACAATACAATCTTAATAATTGCTATGTCTCTAGTAGGGGATTTTTGTTCATTCTCCTTTTCTGGGTTGGTAAAATTGAATCAAAAGACAGTAGGAAATGGCTTGGGTAGGAGCAGAAACACGTCTAAATCAAAATTAAAATTATAAATTTCTGAGAAAATAATGGGCTGTTGACTAGTTCGCAGTATGGTTTCAGAAAAGGTAAATCGTGTGCTACTAATTTATTACATTTCTACGACAAGGTTACCATGGCTTTAGATAACAAAAAGTGTGTAGATGTTGTTTACATAGATTTTCAAAAAGCTTTCGACAAGGTGCCTCATGTAGCACTACTCAGTAAATTAGCTGATATAGGAACAGGGGGTAAAATTCTAGTTTGGGTTAGAAATTGGCTGACAGGAAGGAAACAAAGAGTAGTTTTTAGGGGTAACCATTCTAAATGGAGTGAGGTTTTAAGTGGGGTCCCCCAAGGATCAGTTTTAGGTCCCCTTTTGTTTATTATTTTTATGAATGATATTCATTTAAAATATTTCTGGAAACATGAATTGTTTTGCTGATGATGTAAAAATTATGGTGGTTATAGAAAATGACGATCAAGTAAATAAGCTGCAACAGGATTTGGATCATATTACTAAATGGGCAGACAAGTGGGGTATGGCAGTTAATGTTGGGAAATGTCAAGTGCTGCATTTAGGTCATGCAAATAAGCATACAAGTTATTATTTACAAGGTTCAGTCATTAGTAAGGCAGATAATGTTATGGATCTAGGTGTCTTAATAAATCAGGACTTCAAGTTCAGCCAACAGTGCAGCATAGCTAGTAACAAAGCCAATAGGATGCTTGGGTTTATTAATAGATCTATTTCAAACAAATCTAAAAAGGTTCTTCTGTCTCTATATCGAAGTTTGGTAAGACCTCATTTGGAGTATGCTGTTCAGTTTTGGTCTCCTCATCTGAAGAAAGATATTAATGTATTAGAAAGGGTACAAAGAAGGGCTACAAGGTTAGTAAACAGATTTTCTAATCTAGACTATGATTCCAGACTTAGAATGCTTAAGATGTATAGTCTTTAGCAAAGGAGAACCAGAGGGGACATGATTCAGTTATTTAAATTTATTAAAATGAATGATGTTGCAGGGTCGGATTTTTGCACGGAAAGCAGGACAATGGGTCATTGTTTTAAGCTGTTTAAACCTCAGGCTAACCTGGAAATTCGAAAAAATTTCTACTTTAGCAGGGTAGTGGGAGCTTGGAACAGTTTACGGAAAGAGGCGGTAAGAAGCAATGGAGTAGATAGCTTTAAGAGGGCCATTGATCTTCATTGTGGTCTTTAATTTGACTAGAACCAGCCCAGTTGGGCCCAGAGCCTGCTGCTGGTCGTTGCATTTGTATTTGTATAAATCAAATTCAGGCAGTTTGCTGGGCTTTGGAGGATTTTCATTTTTTGACACACCTGAGCTCTTAAAAAGCACATTTATTTCAGTTTGCTTAGTAAAGAAAGTGGCTATTTAGTTATAATTACAGTATTTATTTGTTATTATTTAATTGATTGTGTACTATTTAATAATTAAATGTAAACATGGTTCTTATTCTTTGTTGAGTCATTTTTGTCGTTTTTGATAATTCCTTTATTACTTATACCATACCACTTCTTTTTATTGATATTTGCTTGCATAATTGCTTGCTAATACCCATTTAGTACCAGGCTTATAAACTAGTAATTAAGTAATTTCTTCGTTGCTTTGAAGTAGCATAAAAAGATGATGAAGAAGCTTTCCAGAATGAAACTTTTTTAATAAGCTTTCATGAACCCTAAAAATAGACGGAAATTGAAACTGCAGCTTAAGCTCTCGCTCTTAGATTGATTTTGTCTCATCAAAAATTTGCAAATGTATAGTTAAAAATTAATTTTTTTTTACGACTTAAGTTTCACTGCCTGAATTTTCATGAATTCTGCCAGAATTTAAAAGTCACGAAATATTCTTTATTGTTTAGGAAATTTAATAGCATTTAATGTAATGATATTTTTTGCAAGTAAATAAAATCCTTTTATTAAGTAAAGTTTTTTTGACGTTCAGTAGTGTAGTTCCGTGGAATCCAGCAATAAATCTTGCCTAAAAAACAAATTTTATCTACAATATGTACATGAATTATAAATTTCAGTTGAAAATCACAATTTAATTAAAAATCACTTTCTTAAGTTTCCATGTTCCATTTCATTCGCCTGTTACTAAATAATCTCTTAAAAGGCAAAATTCTTTCATTTCATGCAGTTCAAACTGTTCTGTCTTTTGGTTTGTTGAAACCTTTATCAGATGTGGTAAAAATTAATTCTGCTTAATATTTCTTCCAATAATTTGTATCAAGTTGCAACTTAAGAGGTTGAAACCAATTGGTATTGACATTTTACAAAGCTCTTAACTGTTATTCTGTAAGGTACAAAACCTCATAACTGTTTGTGATAGTTCATATTTGTCTGCATTCATAATGCTTATGATGTCTTTATTTGACTGCATTTTAAGATGTTTCTAGAAGTATTTTTTTGCTATGCAATCGTTGAAATTGTGCATTTTGAAAATTACAACTTAAGAGAAATATAATTGAAAAATTATGGTTCTCTTTGACTAATTTGTAGTTTTCAATATTGCTTTAGTTTGTAGGCAATAGAAATTTAGTTGATAATACTTTATGAAATTCGTTTGTAACTGTCTCCTCCTTCTCAGGTTTCTTTTGGAACATTGGAGGAGACACCAATGGTCTCCATATCTAAACGACCCAGAGGTCGTCCACCAAAAAAGATTAAGGTACATTTAATGTATCGAATATCTGAATGTTAGTTCTGGGGGCCTATGTTTATAACAAAGTCACTTGATTTATATCACCTTGATATAAATTATGTTTAAAATAACGAATTATGATAGTTTTTTTTTTTTTGTACACTGAGGAATTTTATTTCTTATCAAAATATACTCACTTGCATTTGGGCGGGTTTTTAGTTCAATTACCGAAATTTTGTAATTATTTTTATCAACAATTTTTTTTTAAAAAAAATACAAAACTGCATCTCATTTCTTTTCGTTAAAAAATTGTAAAACTGATATCAGAACAAAGAAAATTTAGTTTTTTGAGTATGATGTGTATTTACTTTTTAGCAAATGCATTTTTTTCAATTAATTTAATTTACATTTGTCACAGTTTATTTTTTAATTTCTTAATTTTTGAGAATAAATCTCCTTTACTGTTGAAAACCTTTTGCAAGCTTGTCTTTCAAAAATCATGTTTTGAGCATTGTGTCATAAATTGCCAAGTGTATAGATAAAATATAATTTTAAAAAAAGTTAAGACTTTTTTAAATACCGTATTTTTGGGTAGATAAGCCACAGCTTACACTTGTTTAAAAGCTGAATTTTAACTCCTGCTGCTTATTATGCAATTTATTATTGCCTTCAGTGAAGCAAATTAGAGTCTGACCTCGAAAGCCACAATTACCATTAGACAGTTCAATTTTAAAAAGGGTGACAGCTTGCTTGAAAGAATGCACTATGGTATCATTTCTGCTTATTCTGATGTTATTTTATTTTCCTAAATCCCATAAGAAAGGTGAATAAACTAAGAAAAAAAGAAACATCAACATGTCTAATAAACAAATTCAAGGAAAAACAAAGAACAAATTTAAAAAAATCAAACACTAATCTGCAAGGAGATCCACCCTGGACCCATTGTTACAGAATATAAAATTTTCTGCAAAAAAGGGGGAGGGATCCTTTATTGTGGAAAACCTGCTAATGTAGAGAGGGGGCAACATCATGAGCTGTTAATATGTCATGATGAAGAAATGCATCCGTTTCATATGCAACAAGCTACTGGCATGCAATCAACAAAACTAAAATGTGTTGTAGGTAGAAAACTGTACAAACAAACAGTTTTTTGCAAAAAGTGTCAAAACTGTCTGCAAACTTTGAAAAAAAAAAAAAAAAAATGCAAATAGTGTTATGTTAAGTTTTTAGGTCCTGCAGTGGATGGCTGAGTTGTTAATTTTAAACAAGAAATATATTATTTATTAATCTTTTTGGAATGAGTTACACCAGCGGCCAGCAAACCGTCGATCGCAAGCCCATTTTCAGTCGATCATGCAGTGGTTAAAAAAACTACATATTTTTTGTAGCGAACTACAACTACAACTACTTTTTTATAAATGTAGTTAACTACAGCTACAACTACCTTTTTTTTAATGTAGCGAGCTACACTACTTTTAAAATGTAGTTGCTACTTCGCTACTTTTTAAAAAATAAAAAAATAAAAGAATACACCGTTTGAGGATCGACCGAAAAAATTCGAAAAGTGATTTAGATTAAAAAATTACCTCATTCGAATATGGAATAGAAATAGGAATTGTCTTTGAATTTATTTGTTACTTTTCCTTTTTGTTCCTCTTTTTTGCTAAAATTTGTCCTTTTTAAATTTTTTTACAATTTTTACGAATATTCGCCACAAGAACCACCTTGTTTTCTTTCTTTGTTCTCTTTTTTTTTTTTTCATTAATTTATTTTTTTTAATTTAATTTAAAGTAGTTTCTAGAAATCGCTACAAACTACTACTTTTTTGTATCGCGCTACTCGCTACTCTACTTTTTTAAAAAAGTAGTACGCTACACTACAAACTACTAAAAAATGTAGCTACTACAGTAGTTTCGCTACTTGTAGCGCGCTACTTCCGACCACTGCGATCATGTACGTATTTTGGACCTTACTTTCTGTCTGAGTCCCATTAATTTACATTATTTACTGGAACAAAATTAGGTTCAAAGTCTAAATCAAATGTTACTTAAAAAAATTTCCATCTTCTTAATAGATTTTGATAGACTTTTAATAGATTGTTTAAATTGCATTTTTTACTTGTTTTCTTCTTTTTTTTGGACAGTGTTCGTACGCTCCTTACAAACTCCTTATAAACTCCTGCTTTTTAACAAGAGAAAGTAAGGGCCCTTAAAACTCCTGCATTTTGTCATTATGTCCTTACAAACTGCTTATTTTTTATTCTGTTTGTGCATGTTTTTATCCTGTTAAGTATTTTCTTCTACCACTAATCCCAAAGGGTGAATTGTGTTCGGGTATTATATCTGAATTCCGGTATTTTTCCCGAGTTGAAACAAGAAATCCAGTATTTTTCGCTATGCTTTTATCTTACCACATTCGAATTTTTTTTCCTTTCTCCAAATTTTCCATGATTATATCGATAATAATTAATAATATCCATCATCTAGACCTGTTAAAATGACATTCTAAAATTGTTTTGCATTAATAGATTTCTTTTATTTGCCGTTTTTATACCTTTGATGCCTTCATTATCAATGATGCAATTTTCTTTGCATCCGCTTTGAGAATTAAATTTTCCTGATTTTTTATGTTTGCTTTGTTTTGCTAATGGGCAAATAAGTAAAATGTCTTTTTATTTCAATTAAAATTGAACATAAAAAATTTTCAAACGAAATTCCGCGTTTCCTATGAGAGTTAAAAAATTAAAATTGAAATCACTTTTAGTTTAAATTTGTCTTCAATTACTTTGACTGCTGTTAATAATATGTTTATCATGGAGATTTAAAATGTAAATTATGATGATTTTTCTTTCTTAAAAATTCTCAAATCTGCCATTTTTTTTCTTCTCTTTTGTTTGTTTAACGTATTCATTATGAAAATCGCAATCTCTTTGCTTCCGCCATTGGAATAGGACTTTTGCGTTTATGATGTTTACTATTGTCTGTCAAGAAGTAAACAACTAAAATTTCATTTTATTTTTTTGTTCAAATCATTAAGTTGAAGTTTTAAGCGAAATTCTGTGCTCTTTAAGAGTGTCAGTCGTCAAAAAGTTGAAGAAATTTTGAAGTTATTTTACCCTCTACTAACTTATCTATAATTATAAAAATAAAAATATTATCTTATTATTATTTTTATTTTAATGATTATTTTATTCTTTTATGTGGATTCTAATTACAAAATTATTAATAAGTGTCTTGTTTTTTAGAAAGTACTAATTTTTAATCCGTATTTTGAGTCGGCTAATATTCAAAAAGCTGTAAATGAATATTTTTTTCTTTAAATTTAATGTGTTGCGCATTGTATTGTTGGAAAAAAAGAAACCATACAACACATATTTTTAATAAGTGTCTTGTTTTTGAGAAAGTACTAATTTTCAACCATTCTTTTTTTTTTAAATTTTTTAATTAACTTTTTTATAACTCATTCTCAAAATATAATATTTTTCTATAGTAACCCCCCTCCTCCCTCCCATTCGGTATTTGAATTTTATTTAGAGTCGGCTAATATTCAAGAAACGGTAAATTCATATTTGACTTTCAATTTAGTGTGTTATTCAACATATTGTTGGAAAAAATGCTAGAAAACACTCCTTAAAAATTGAAATTAGCTCCTGCAAAACTCCTTCAAAACTCCTTACTTTTAATTTTCAAGTTTGAGTATGAACCCTGTCGGAATGAAGGAGGGAATCTTGTAGCAATACAAATAAACTGATTTGATGCTTTTAAAATGTCAGCTGATATGTAAGCTGTGTACATGGTTTTTGATTGCTCCAACCCTCCAACTCTAGCGTCTGGTGAATATGGACGTTATTGTGTGATTTTAGAGTTTTTATTCATCACGTTATGAGCTTGGCTACTGCTCAAATGAATAGTTTGGAAACATTTTTGTTCTTTAAATGGCAAAAGTTATTTTAAAATGTTTTGATATATACATATATTTGTTTGTGGTAAGTAAGATTTTTTTTTAATTAATTTTGTGTAGGACTTAATAGGTAAAATTTAATCATCAAGCTAGAAAATTATTTTTTTTAAGTTACCTATTTGTGTTTCCCCTAGGTTAAAAGAGAAGCACAGCTTGTTTATAAAAAGGCATTTTCTCAAAAAAAAAATTGATGCAGAGGAGTTGCTTCTATTTTTATTGCGTGTAAAAAGTCCTCACTATTTTGCAGAAGTCATAAATTTCTTAAATAATAAAAATCTTTTTAATGTTTAGTGTAATAAATATTACTTGAAATGCATTAAATTTCTCGAAATTCAAAAAAGAAACAGTAAATTTGAATTGATATTAAAATTAAACATGACTCGACCAGTGGAAAATTAATATCTAAATCTATAGCAAAATTTTCGTTAGAAAATTCATCTTTATTTCAAAAACTAGTAAGTATTGTGTTAAAAGTTTTAATCAGCAAAACGTATTTTATTATTTTTGAAAATTCTATCGATTTTATGTATTTTTATTATTACTATGATTATTCTTACGCCATTCTAGTGGACAAAAGAAATGAAGGAGTTACATTTCAATGCTTGGCCTGTGTGAATATTGTCTTTTGAGAAAGATTTGTGCTTGTAATTGAATGCTGTTTTAAACTTCACAGGGGCAAGGAGGGCACATTCAGAAAAAGGGCAGAGCATATTGTAGGTTACCTAAAAAGGTGCAGGGCGCAGTGCTCTCTTTAAAATGTCTGAGGGAAACACTATATATTCTCCTAATGATGTGCTAAAAACAAAAGCAATTGAGCTACTATAATTGCAATTAGCAATGCGAATTGCTTGTCTTCAAGCGACAATGTATTTTGTTAATGCACCGCCTTAAGAAAAGTTTCCTGACTGAGGTGCTCATATAGTTATAGTTAAAAAGGAGAGGTTTATGAAAAGTACATACCCATCACAAAACAAAATGCAGCTGGGGGAAAAATATTTAATCACCAAAATGAAAGTAAATTATAATGCCATTGTATAAAAAGTTATGTATGTAAATCATGCATTCATATACAGGGTGTCCACTCCAATCGTGGACCAATAGCTAATTTCTAAACCGTTAGAGATAAGCATATAGTTTATTTAGGAAAAAATCTCCAAATTATGAAAGGAATTTTGGGTCTATTCAATGTTTTTCAAAAAATCAAATTTTGAAAGAGTTACAAAATTTAAATTTTTATACAGCCCCCCAGTCCTATCAATTATATTTAGTAAAACATTCTTGACGCTGTAACGTTTAAAACTAAAAAAAATCACTCTTCTACCACAAAAATTGACCGAGTTATGACATTTTGAAAAATCAAGATTTTGCATTGTTTCATGGCGTCATCGAGGGAGCGATCTCTCGATGATGCGAGATGAAACAATGCAAAATCTTGTTTGTAAATAAACTATATGCTTATCTCTAATGGTTTAGAAATTAGCTATTCGTCCACGATTGGAGTGGACACCATGTATACATATGTACAAAGATGAGAGACACTCTAGAAGAAAAAAAACATTTGCTTTGATTCAGCATGAAACATTCCTACAAATTGAACTAATGAAGCCAAGCAACAAATCTATAATTAACTTGGTTATTTGCTTGTTTCATATGCAATAATAGAATTTTTTATCTATATAATGATGCTTTTCTGGGGAAGTTTTTTTTTTTTTTTTTTGGAATTTAAATATTTCAAGCATATTAGTATTTGTCTTTTGCAACATAATATCTTCCGCTGTTACTAATCTGTTCTCAAAACCTGTTAGACATATGAAAACCTCAAAAGAATTACATTCTTTTGCTTTGATACTATTAATTAAATACGTAATATTTCAGTTTTAATTAAAAGGAGAGAGAGAGAGGGGGAAGGAAAACTCTTTTTTGTTGCTTATTGAGAAAAGTTTGAAAATTTTATAATAATTTTTGTGACAAAATTACTGTGTCATTTGTCTTATCTCCTTTCCTTATTTTCAGATTCCTTGCAAACAAGAAGATTATAAATGTGATATTTGTTACAAAAGCTTCCCACGTAATTATAGTTTACAGAGACATTTGATTATGCATACTGGAGAGAAAAAATATAAATGTCCGATTTGTGATATAAAATTTAGTCATGTTTACAATAGAAACAGGTATAGTGTTATATTTCTATCACTTCTTTTTGTTGACCCTCTCACTGCTTTTCCCGCTATGTCTACAGGGATAGGATCTTTTTTATTAGATGTATGTTTAAAACTCAATCTCATTATTTCTTGTAATGTGCAATTCCTGAAGTATTTAAATTTATCTCTCGTACTTTTGAAAGCCACACAAATTCAATATCAATCAAAACACTCAGACAGTTTGTTGTTCAAAAAAAAAAAAAAAAAAATTAACTGAGAGGACAAGTGTGTATAAAAACTAATTTAATGCAAACAGTTTAAAATTGTACTTAAAACCCTGTTTTAAAATGCATCTCACTAAGCAAAATTTGAAACTTAATTGGTGTAAATAATATGCAAGTACATTTCAAGTCATACTTATATTTTTTACCTTGGTATTCATTTCTTTAAAACGTGGATATTGTGCTTTGTGCTGTAATTTCAATAAGAAATTGAGCAGTTGGGAAATGAAGATCAAAATTAATCATATTTTGTATGTTTTTTTTTTTTTTTTTTCCATTTATAATGTTTATATCAATTTGAGTTATTAGAGCTTGAATAAAAATGAGAAAATTATTTTAGTACATTAAAAAGTTGAAATGGAAAACAAATTTTATTTATTTGTTCCAACATACAATTATTTATCCACTGCTATTACTATTTATCTACTATTGTATTCTTTATCGATTATTATCCATAGAAAGAGATCCAGCAAAAGCTGTTTATGGTGTCTATAATCTCACATCTGTTTGCATTGAAAATGCAAGAAGCTATAGATTTAAAATGGAAATCTTTTTAATCCTGCAATGCATATCTAAAATTTTTTTTTGATATTTGCTTTTGCAATATGTTAGGGTCATTCCATAGAAATGCTAACCTCAGCCGAAGAAAAATAATTACTGAACTGAAATAAGTATCAATACATAAATAAATAAATAAATAAAAATCATACAACTTAAGAAGTTAAAAAAAAAGTATAGTAATTATCACTGAGATTAACCATAATTAATAGTTTGTAGTATGTTTACTGCTTGTTATTCGATGTTTACATTAGTCACACTCCATCTTGAGTAAAAGTGCCACTTAAGACTAAAAAAAAAATTAAGATTAAATAAATGTGTTTTTTGTTTTTAAAAGCCACCTTTACACATTTTCCATATATATCATTCAATTTTTAACACTTGCTTAACTTTGAGAAATTTTTGCCTCACGACATGAGCATCAATTTTCAGGGTTGCAAAAATGTTTCATTAGTCATGCTGCTATTTTGGATAAAAAAAATCTACTGTCAGTAATTTTGTTTTAAATTCTTAGCAGAAATGATACATAGATACTGTGTACTTTGTAAATCCACCAGCATGACTAAAAAATATTTAGTATCCTTTAACCCATTACCGCTGGTGTTGCGTTGACGCAACAGTCATTATAAAGAATCATAAAAAATTCGCTATTTAACTAATTTTTGTACCGATTTCAGTTTTAGGTTTAAGAACAACCATAGAAACATGTTAAGTGAAAAAATTGCATCAAACAGTTTTTTTATATGTAATAAAAATTGTGGTTATAACATGGTTTTCTTTGCTCAAATTTGTGATCTATTTTTCGATCAAAAAAGTTAGAAAAGAAAAAAAATGGGTTTATATGTGAAATACTCTTTGTCAAGGTCACTTTTATTGAAAAAATCCACTCAGAAATTGATTATGTGGGGGAGGGAAGGAAAGCAGAAGCAGGTGTTGCGCATCGTCAGCGAAAAACGGGTAGTCAGACTGGTAGGGGTAGCCTTAACTGCTTTTCTGAAAGTCCTAGATTTCATTTTTATTCTATGCGTTTTGACTGCAAGTTTTTTTTTTTTTTT
Source organism: Uloborus plumipes (assembly GCA_038373865.1). Classification (NCBI taxonomy): domain Eukaryota; kingdom Metazoa; phylum Arthropoda; class Arachnida; order Araneae; family Uloboridae; genus Uloborus; species Uloborus plumipes. The sequence goes on along the minus strand of JAXGGA010002451.1, from coordinate 22,213 downwards.
TTTTCGTCTCCTCCTTTTAAAATGCTCAGAACAAGATAGATATCTTAGTTTAAGAAGCATTCGAACAGGTTTTTGAAAAATAAATGAAAAAAAAAACTCTGATGATGATGATGATTCGAGGCTCTACTTACAGTAAAATCGAGCCTGTAAAGATCGTTTCTCCCTACTCCAGAATTCAGAAAAAAAAGGTTTATGTTCCTCAGCTTTGTATTATTGAGCAATAAAACATGAAAATGGGTAATGTTGATTCGTGCGATAACTTAGTTTCAAATTATAGAATTAAAGTCCGAGAGAAAAAATGGTGGCCAATATTTCAAATTATATCGATGTTGCACAAACAAATGCTTGGAAACTTTCAAGTTTATCTGAAGAAGGAAGTAGAAAGTCATGGTTAGATTTTAGACGAGAGGTTTCACTTAAGTTTTTACAGCCCCCCCCCCCCTTGATAATAATAAAGAGAAGAAAAGTACAGGGACAGGACGGCTAAGTACATTCAACTTACCAATGCCAGTATCTGGGGGGCATTTTACAGCAAGGTTTACAAATAACAAAAGGCTACGTACGTGCAAGTATTTCCATTCTGTTGTTTCTGAAACCACTCGGGTACCCGAGCCCGAGTAGACAGATCTACCCGATTTAAAGCGGTATAAGTACGGCTTCCGTTTTTACGAGCACCATTAAGGTGGAAGCCGGATTTAGCTTAGAGCCCTGTTCTTTTGAACCAGACCAAGGGCCGAGCAAACAAACCCGTGGTTGAGACTGCAATCCTTTTGCATCGTGCAAATATTATGATATTTGCGAAAATTTAATTTTACATTGACATATGCTATCTTAGATTATCACATTTAATTATTTATTTTAATAATTTATGAACTTTTTCCTCCCCATTTTACATGCTTACATTTTACCCGCGACTCACGTAAATAGCTTCTTTTGTTTACCATTTCAATCTCTAATCTTGTTAGTGTTTTAATATTTTTGATGGTTGGAAGTTATTTTCACATATTGCTATGTTAGATGAACTCATTGGATTTTTATTTATTTCTATAATAAGTAAATAAATTTATTTCAAACAAGCATCTATATTCAACGAAAAATTGCTTCCTTTGTTAAGATTTCAATCCTTTTGCATCTTGAAAGTATTTTAATGTTTTTGACAATTGGAAGATATTTTAACATGGCTACTGAAAACTACTTTATTTTATTTCATTTATTTTTTATTATTCATGTTTTTTTTTTCCATTACCAACATGGTACAATACATACTTCATAGAAAATTGTATAACTGAAATGAATTTATTCATTGAAAATCTAAGAAAAGAGAAAATGTTAATTAAAATAAAAAGATAACTGCTGAAAAGTGTCAGTGATATAATTACAATAATTTATTTAATGTTTGATTTTCATTAAGAAATATTGTCTTAGTACGGTTTCGTAGGGAAAATTGAAAGATTTTATAAGTAGACATGTTGGCAGGTATGTTATCATGTATGACCTTGGATAATCAAATTTTGTAAATTTAAAATTTATTAAGATTAATTTTTTAAAAACAAATTTCACTTCTAAAGTTCTCTGCATGTTTCAAAACTATATGAGAGCTCATAGAAATTTTACCTGTCTAAAACGCATTGAAACTGCGGAATTGTATCAAATAAAACTACTTAGAATCCGTACCCCTTTTCCGCTGACGTTGCGTCAATGCAACACCCTATATTTCTAAATGTAAGTGAAATTTTGTTCTTTTTGCAGCATAATACTCTTGTATGGGCTCAAAATAATAATTTTTATGATTTGTATCAAAAACAGATAATGATTTCGAGTTTCGGTGGGTAATGGGTTAAGTTACAAGTAAAAACACTTACAAAATCAGCTCTGAATGTTACGTTAGTCACCATGGGATGACCCGTTATTTAATGAGTTTTTCTTTCAAATCCAATATTATTCTATTTAGTATGGGGTTGAAATGTTAATGAATAAATTAGTAGATTCAAAAATTTCATAAAATCTAACTTTTTTCACCATTAATTTAAAATCATGCAATTGCTTTCAGTGTACAAAAAGACAGTTCTTTTTTTTTTTTTTTTTGTCCTGAATATCTGAATGAAAGTACTTGAATTGGTATGTTGTTGTTAGTGACATCATATAATTTTGGTGAATTCATCTTCAGTGCACTTAATAACTAATTCTAGTAAAAGACAACTACCGCACATATAACAATCATGCTTATGAGCTTCATGGTATGGAAGTTCAAGTGATCCTGAGAACCTAAAACAATGCATATTCAGTCTTTAAATATCTTTTAAATGTCAATCAATCTATGACAAAATTGGAAGTATTGTGTTCATTTTAAAGATATTCTCTTTTATTCTTGCATAATGTTATATGATTACATACAGAAATTATAAAAGCCTTTTTTTTAAAGCATGATTGCATTTAGAATAGATTTTTTTTTTTAAATTTCAACTTATGTTTTAAAATTTTACAAAATTAAATTTTATTTCTGTTAATGATATCTTGATTATATTGTTAAGTAAGAGATAGTTTGAATTGCATTTTTCTGATTATCATGCTGTAATGTACCTTTTGCTTCAATTAGTATAATAACAAACTCATTGTATTTCTAGGCATGTACGTCGTCATAAACATGATAATGATGATTTGCAATCCATTAAACCTATGAAGTCACTGTTTAAGAAAAAGCAAGGAACCGAGTGGGTATGCACTCACTGTGGCCTTACCTTTGACAATTCTAGTGTTTTGAACTTACATACTCTAACCCATGCAGCAGAAGATGTAGCCTTTAACGAAGGGCACCCATTCTTAGACTCCAGTCTTGTTGCTGATGATGGGTTTGATGGTAGTGATGAGAGTAAATTAGGGGGAGAAGAAATGCCTAAATGCCCTGAATGCACTCAGGTACTATAATGTTTTATGTAATTATTACATTAAGCTTGTTTCAACTAATTCAAACCTCTTAAACAATGCAATTTCTAATTTTAAAATATGCAAATTAAAAACTTAGTTTAATATTATTATTGCAGTCAAAGCTTGTTGAACCCTTAGTGATGGGCTGAAAGTTAGCAAAAGTCGAGGGTGGGGGGTTTAACGGCGTTTCACCTTCACCAATCCTTCATAAATGCATATAATGAAAATAAGTTTGAAAGCATGTGTTTTTCATTTCAAATTGACGTTGATTAGTAATAGAAAATAGATTGCATACGGTTTTCCTATAATCCTTTTTTCCTTTAACATGTTTCTGATGGTTCTTTTCTTTGCCTAATTAGGTTTCTAAAATTTAAGAAAAATGATTAATAATAAATTGCTGCTTTGTGGTTTGGTTTTTATTTTTAAATTGCAAATTAGAATTTTTAAAATAATTTAGGGAAGTGTCAAAATCAGGGTTTGTATGCTCCTTTAAAACTCCTCCAGTACTCCTTCAGTTACAAAAATTTTTTGAAAGACAAACTTCTACTTCTTAGTGCTAATTGTTTCAAAACTCTTCCATTTTTAGTTTAAATTTATCTTATCCTCCTCTATGATAATCATTCAAAACATCAATTTCCTTTCTTTTCCATTTATAAACAGATATTTAGACTTTTATTTCATCTCTGAATTTCCCCTCTTTCTATAAACCCCAAAAATGAAGCCTAAGATTGAATTTTCAGTGTTGAAAAATTCTGGGAGTGTTTTTTGACTTCCCTTTTTTCTACAAATGTCATCGAAAATGCCCACAATTACATTTTGAAAACTTCAATAAAAAACAATTTCTGAAGGAGAATAAATGGACTGAATCTAGTATCATTGAGTCTTGCATAAAGTTTTGTTTTTAGAGCCTTAGATTTTGCAACCCCATCCCTTCCTCTAATGTTACTAAAGATGACCTGTAAACCTATTTATAAGAATGGGGGAGAGAATACAAACAAAATATGTTTCATTATTTTAAAATTAATACAATTTCTATGTAAATGGTTTCAAATAACCTTTTTAAAAAGAATAAATGTCCGCTTTTTGAGTTAAAAGAGACAGAAGTAATCCAATCGGAGCTTCTTTGGTCAAACAGAAATTTGTCAATCATGACAACTACTCTATAAAAAGATGCATTCCCACAAGTAATTTTTTCTTCAACAAAAGTAGTGTATGCAAAATATGTACATGTATTTGTGTATTTATTCGTATTAAAAAATTCTAAAGCTCAATTTGAACTTGATAAAGTTAAAATTTAATGTCGAACAAATTCAAAATTGTTTGCTTATGTGAAAAGGAATAGGAATTTCTTTCCCCAGTAAGTACACTAAAAATTAAATTTGTAACTTTAAAAAATAAATTATTTATGTATTTACTTTGCAGACGTGGTTAAGTAAATAATTCACTTCAAACATTAAATAAGTATTGCTTCATGACATGTACTCTATTTTGTTTGCGCAGTTTATTTTTATTTTCTTCTTCTTTATCAATTACATTTTGACACTTATTACATTACAAAACTATTTTATCAAGAAAGATCATCCTTTATAAAACATCCTGTTTTGAAATATCTTTTCATATAACAGCTTTGTTTCCATAACTACTTCTTGCATAAAGTAAATCACTTCAGATATATGTAAGAAAATTAAAATTAGTGTGTAATGTGCGTGAAAAATAGTTTTTATTTCAATTTCAGGATAGCTTTTCGATTTTTTTTTATCCTACTTAAAAACATTAAATGAATATGAAAAGCACTTTTCTGTTTACTTTTTATTATCTATTATCTTGGTATGCTTATTGTATTTCATAAACCATCCTGAGACTGAACATTTTTCTTTTTTGCTTCTAATATAAGTTAATTTTTTTCCCACAGGAGTTTTCATCTAGAAGGGACCTAATTGAACATGCAAGTGTTCATGGGAAAATAGGAAAACAAAGATGTTACAGAGGAATCATAAACCCCTTAAAACCTTTTAAATGCAACTTGTGCTATAAGTCATTTGCATCTGATGAAAGATTAATTAGGCATTATCTTGTACATGGTAGTGAAGATTCAAAACCTTTGCAATGCGACATCTGTTACAAACGCTTTTTGAATAATTCTGCATTGGCATGCCATATCAAGGTTCATAGGTAAGTTACCATGAAAAAAGATAGTATGCTATTTAAAAATTATGTGTATATATTATCATTGTTCATATACTGCGGCTTAAAATTTTTAACATTTCTCAGTGAAGAATAATAAGTAAATTAATTTAATCTGCAATAGTTATACTAGTTTAAATCAAAACTGGTTGTATAGCTCCATCCACATCTTCTACAGTTCGATCAGCTAATATAGCAACAAGAAGTCTCACATTATCTTGGGAAAAGATATGTCGTATAGCATATTTTTAGCCATTTGTTCATGACTAGGTGTGTCAGGTTAAGTTATTTCTCTGTGCAGGTTTCACCCAGTTGTATGAGCTCAAGATAAATGATGCTGGCTTTATTCTATCAGATGCATCTAGTACATTTTGCCACCTTTTCATGAATGTCTGGTCTTGGTGTTCGAGTTGAATCAATGCCTTGGCATAAGCAACATTTTTGCTGTTTAGGATTGCCGTAGGAAATCTTGTTTCATTGCTAGAAAATATCCAGTGTAAAAACTTTTTTCGCTTATTTATGCTGTAGCAATTCTAAAAAGATTAAGTAGTTCTTCAGTGTATGTGGGATCCTATTCCCATGCCATCTTTTCAGTGCTTTTAGGCATTAGCTATTTGTTGACCCATCAGCATGAGAAATTTTTTAGAGTATCTAATAGGAGTTCTTTTTACCAGTAACACTTCACACACTCCAGGGTCCCCCATACCTACCACAGCTTGTGGTTTAACCGGGATAAGGCCCTGAAGAGCGCTCTGTTCTTTTTGAACCAAAACCAAGGGTCCAGCAAACCCTTCGCCCAGCACCCCCAGAGGTATCATTTCACTTGGAAGACTTTGTGACCACGGCATTTTTAATGTCCCCCAGCCACCATTAAACAACACGGTGGATCTTTGATCGGCTGGGATCGAACCCGTGTCCCTCCTGTCACGAGTCCGACGTCTTACCGATCGGGCTACCATGGCCCAACCAGTAACACTGGTAACCTACATCTCTAAACTTCTGTGGCTGATAAAGACATACTTTGTTGACATTATAGTCAGTGGCGTAGCTAGGGGTTGGCAGGAGTGGCTCTCGCCACGGGCGCAGCAGCCAGGGGGGGCATTTTGACCGATAAAAAAATTTTTTTTTTTTTTTTTGGTCTAGTCCAAATAGACTAAAAAAGGAAATTTTGATAGAGGCCCCAAGCAGCCCAAACTGCGCCCCCACGCTACAAGACAAACCATGCAAAATGTGCAATTTTGCTTTGGTAGATTTCCGTTGGATACTCTGATGTTAGCTTAAATCTATCTGTATAATAAGCTGATCTGAAATCGGCCGGTCTTACCCACTTTAAAGAGGTAGAAACAAACCTTTTCTCCCTCCGCTTCTTTCCATCCGTTTTTTACACCATATCACTTCAACTTATCAATTACATACTATACTTCGGAAATAACGTTCTACGTTTTAAAAATCGGCGAGCTTTTGTTGAAAACATTTCGGATACAGATTTTGGAATGCAATTTTATGATGACAAAAAAAACTCCTCTGTTGGTAACAATTTTTCTGTGGCGAAAACTAGCGAGAGAATAATATGTATTTCTCAAAAACGGGAGTGGGATGTTTCTGAAGAACAAGTATTGCAAATTTCGTGATTTTAAAAATGTGTACCAAGAGTCACATTAAATGAAGACTCTAAAAATGAGTAACAGAAGCACAACGGCACACGATTTGGAATGAGTAACGCTGTTTGTGCTTCGATGGCTTAGTATAGAAGGTTTAAAGGTTCAAAACAATAATAATAATTAATTAATAATTCGTTATTTAGTGCGTTTCGATATCGTATTTTGGAAATTTTTCTATTCTATATGTACTTTAATGAAGTGTTCTCGCTTCTGGACTATATATAGCACAACTTTGTTCTTTATACTCATTACCGTTTTAGTATTATTGGGGGGGATTGAGCTCGATTTGTAATCACGACAGTGTGATATGTTTTGTGCTCTGTCTATTGTCAAAATAAATAAAAATAGCTATTTTTTCTCATGTGTTAACTGAAAGAGAAAACACAAAGTGAATGTTGAGGAAATATGCGTGTACTCTACGCTCCTTCAGAAGGGGAGAGCCACTTTCTTAAAACGGAACATAAATATACGTGATAATCTTTTTTTTTTTAATCATTCTCAAGTTGAGCACCCTCGTTGTGGTACATGTCAATACTAGGGTGGAGCTTAAAAAATAAAATTTTTATGGTCTCACGCTCTAGAGAGGTCCCTTTTTTGAAGAAAATGATGTGGGAGAATTTTAAGCAAAATATATTAAAATTTAGAGGTAGCTCAATCAGCTTGAAGTTTAACATTTAAATAGTGGAAAACTAAATAAACCAATTTTAATACCATTTTGCCTTCATTTGTCCAATAAGTCACATACAAACTAAGAAAAAGTTAAATTAACATGTAATTGATTTAAAAGTAATGAAATATAAAATATTGTTAAGCTATAAATGAGCCAAAGCTTCACAGAAACTATTTGGGACTATCTACATATTCTCGTCTGTGCACCTCAACTATATTTGCTTTCCGAACAGTACATAATAATAGCACCTGCTCTCTGTAGATTTAAAAAAAATGCAAAAGAATTTCTATACTGCTCATGTTGCCATCAGATTGTGGAAAAAATTATCAAATTGATTTTTGATGCATTCATGACAGCATAATATCAATTTCAGTTTTGTAACCTCTAATTTTTAAAGATTTTAAAAATTTGCGGAATTTTATTATTGTGGAATGCATGAAAGAGGTGAAAAGTTGAAATAATCTTTTAAATCTAAACCTTTCAGAGTAAAAAAATGCTTTTGGATTTTGTGACAAAGAGATAGCAATTGAATTGATTAAACAAATGGAAATTTTAGATAGTTTCTTTGACCTTAATCAATTTAATTAAGATATACCACTTTTATTTCCAAGATTGAAAAATTGTGAAGCCACAAGTAACTATACTGAACATGATATGGTGCTTACTAACACCTTCAGTCTAAGTAAGACATATGAGTCTCAATTTGTAATGCAAGTGGTTAAGGTGCACAGACAAGATTAAAAGGCTCTGTACAGCTCTGGCTCATTCATAGCTCAACAATATTTAATATTTCATTACTTTTAAATCAGTTACATGTTAATTTAATTTTTCCTTAGTTAATACGTGTCTTATTGAACAAATGAAGGTAAAATGGTGTTAAAATTAGTTTCTTCCTTTTTCCGCTATACAAGTACAATGCTGATTGAGTTACCTCTAAATTTTAATATACTTTGCTGAAAATTCTCCCTCATCATTTTCTCCAAAAAAGGGCCCTTTCTAGAGGGTAATACCATAAAAATTAAAAATTTATTTTTTAAGCTCCATCCTGGCCAATACTTTCCCTATTGTTTGCCCAGGTTTGTATGCGTTGTATTTAAAATTAAAAAACAAAATCAAGAAAATACATCTGGTACTTCCTTAAAACCAGGGAGGAACAATTGCCTCTCCTAACTCCCCTCATAGATAATATTACTATTAAATAACGGCTGGTCTCTGGAGCATTTTCAATACTTAGAATGAAAAGTTTTGTATTCATAAAAACTCTAAAATAGCGAACTTTAATTTTGCCTGTATGCAAGGAGTCGTATTTATTAAGCCAATTTCAGAGTAATTATGCTTTTTATATTTTCTTTATTTCTTAATTACAATAGGATCAATGCTTTGACTTTTATTTAAAATGCCCAAATTATGTTTATTTTATAGGATCTTCTAGTGTTTTAAAGCAAATTCTATTTAAAATAAAAGCTGTTGTGGGGGGAAAAAAAACACTATGTTCAATAACGAATTGCAAGAATGATTTGTTTTTTGAATTTATGTGAAATGATGGGGAAGGGTTGGAGCGCCCCGAACTAAAATTGTTGGAAAGACAAAAATTCTCAAATAGAACAAAAACTTGTAAAAAATAAAACTTGAATTTTACCCAGTAATACGAACAAGCAAACATATCATGCACACATAACATGAGGGGGAACACTGAGCATCGTGAACAATGCTGAAAGAAAGAAAAAAGAAAAAAAAGGTTGCAACATTATCTGTAAATTTTTTGAATAAATCCATCAAAATTATTGGAGTAAGGACATTTTGGGAGGTCACAATGACCTCCCATCAAAGTGACCTCTAGGGGGGCGCAATTTTTCAAGTTCACCACGGACGCTGGGCCCCCTAGCTACGCTACTGATTATAGTAACATATTAAATATCATTACATTGTTAGGTATGTTTGTTCTCTGTAAATGTTGATTATTACTTTCTAATATACTGCATCATAATTTCTTATAATTACCATTTGCAGTCTCATGTGAGACTTCTGACACACCAGTTGCTTTTTGTTGGGAAACTATTAGAAACTAATTTAAATATGCAGTAGATTCATTCGATTCTGTCTTTCTGAATGGTGCAAACTATTGTTTTAAAACTTTTTTTCTTTTCTTTTTTAGTGAGGAAAGAAAGTTTTATGAATGTCCCATATGTAAAATGGAGTTTGATCAAATTGTTGCATTAAAAGAGCATGTTCATATTCATTGTGAAAATGGTGTTTATAACTGCCCAAATTGTCATAAGGTGAGTACGTTCAAAATGTTTTTGAACTTACAACTGAAACAAATAAAACTAATAGTACAAACTTTGCACGAAGAACAGATAAATTTTATTGTGCTTTTTCTCAATTATCATGTGCAGTGGTGATTTTGAATTCTGAAAAAACATCTGGTCTCGATTTATAAGATGCACTATTCTGTAGAACGGAAGAAATTGTTCTCTAATATGGAACTTTGGAAAAATGAAACAAAATGTGATTGATATAATGCTTACTGCCTCAGTGAGGCCTTGTATCCTCATTTCAGAATCCACTCCATGATGTCATCTCTTCAGGCTAAAAGTGACCCCCCCCCTCCCCCTCCCCCACAGATCTGTGATCAAAACAAATGTGAAAGCAAATTATATAATAATAATAATAATAATTGCAAAGCAATAAAATGAAAATAAAATCAAAATAAATAATATTGAAGCATAATTACTTAATGGTTATATTAAAGTACAAAAAGTTGAAACATGTATACAAATTGACAGAAATAATTTCAATACAACTTTTAATTTTTCACCTGATTTATGCAAATGTAAAAGACAATGTTTTTGACAACTATTACTATATAATTGATGCAATTGAGTAACATTTTTCTAACTGGATAGCACAAAAAAACTAGTTATGTAATAATAATCAATAAGAATAAATGTGTGAAAAGGCTTTTTCTTGCAACTGTATCACAAATGAGAAATTCACAAATTATGTTTCAAACAGAAAGGATATTTCAAGATGATAAATATTCATAGCAGTCTGAAGTATTTACTACTGGTAGCATTGTACTCAGAAAAATTATTTAAACTGATAACTTATTGGTAATCATGATGCCCCTATCCTAAACTTAGGAAAATTTCTGCATTTTACACAGATGTATTTATACATATTGATATTTTATGCATTAGTCACTTACTAAATTCTCAAATATAACTAGTAACCCCACTAATTTTCCCTTCAGAAGAGATGATTGCAATTTCTTTGATTAATAGTTATGCAAATTGAAAGTTAAAATTTATCTTCCATATTCATTACCTATAAATATTTTTAATTTTGCCATTTGAAGCTATGTTTAGATTGATGATTGATATATGAATGCATTTATTAGTAAGAATTTTGAAGAAAGTTTGTATATTGTCGCCTGATATAGGTTTCGAAAAGCATCTATTTGAAGTAGAAGAAATGTTTCTTTTACCTCAAGAATGTTTATAAATTCTTTCTCTTATTTTTTAGGTGTTTGAAGAATATAATCAAGTACGAAAACACATCAGAGCATTTCACTCTGAACGCAGGTATCCTTGTGATAAGTGTGATAAAATATTTCCTCGTCCTGATAAACTGAAATTGCACATGCTGAGGCATTCAGATCATAGGGAATTCCTATGTGCTAATTGTGGAAAGCAGTTCAAAAGGAAAGATAAATTAAAGGAGCATATGAAGCGTATGCATGCACCAGATAGAGAGGCTAAGGTGAATGCAAAAAATTCAAAATCCCCAGGATCCAAAAAATTTGTACCGAAGGTATATTTTCTTCTTTTTTCTCCCCAGTATAAAGAGTTATATATAATTATATAGTAACCCCTCGTTATATTGCGCTTGTTGGGTGGGGGATAACAAAAAGAGCGATACATCCAAATTGTGTTACAAGGATGAGCATACAAAGTAACAATTTAACGAATGTCAAATTAATAACATGAGCACCTGCAAAAAGATAAGTTTGTCATATTGGAACGCTTTTCTCAATAAAAACACAAGAAAGTTGATCACTAAATTTTCTTTGAAAATGAAAACAATAATAATCTAAAATGTTTATTGTTTTATGATTAAATATGAATCAAAAGCTGCTGGTTAAACTTCATCAACCAATTAAATGTGTGGGAAAAACCAATTAATATAAAGCAACATTATTGCTTTTATGTAATTCCTCGGTATACAAAGAAAAAGTACGAAATTTCCGAATGTGCAATATAACAAGGCAAATAATTAGTGAGGGATTACTGTATTGTGTTTTAAACCTTTACATTTTCTTGAACACTATGCAGCTGCTAATATTGTTTCTTATTAATATCATACATAGTAATTTTGTAAGAATTAAAGGTGAGGCTTGAATTTAGATTCACAGAATTTTGCTTTTGAAGGAAAATACAGTAGTTCAAAAAGCAACCAATGCATGTGAAAATATCTATATTTGCTAATAGCTGGTGTTTAGAGATTGCTACTCTAGTTCAGATGCACTGTGAAATATGCAAGAGATAGAACACAAACATTGTTTTTTTCTGCACAAATGTTTAGTAACGTGCATAAGAATGATTTTTTTTTGCTTCTTTTCAACGATTTTTTAAGTTTTGTTACAAAGTAAATAAATTTAATATCTTGTATTTTATTCAAAATTTTGGTTTGTTAAATATTACATTATTATTTTTATTGCTATTACTATTTAGGTATCGCCAACAGATTATCACCGCTTCATTTACAAGTGCCACACATGCCTGTTGGGCTTCAAAAGAAGAGGCATGTTGGTAAACCACCTCGCTAAAAGGCATCCCGACATCAGACCTGAATCCGTGCCTGAGCTAAATCTTCCCATTTTAAAGACCACTAGAGATTATTATTGCCAATATTGTGAAAAAGTTTATAAATCTAGCTCTAAAAGGAAAGCTCATATCTTGAAAAATCATCCCGGTGCTGAGCTGCCAATGAGTAATCGTAGAAAGGTACGTGGCGAAAAGGTATTTATGAAGAAAGAGAGCTTTTTATTTTATTAATATACTTTTATTATTTGTCTAAATTATCTTCTGACTTCAAAACATAAACTCTGAATTAAGAATTCGTGTTTTTTTTCCTTCAGTTTTGGTGACCTTTTAATAGTATGTAGTAGGTTCTATTATTTTTACGTAGTCTCATCTATAGTTAAAATAGTGAATACATGAACTCTGATGAGATACATTTTAATCACAATGAGCATTTAGCATTTTGCTTGTTTATTTATTAATTAAAAAAATATTCTTTAGGCATATTTTGCATCCAGATATTTTCTTTATACTACAAAATTTCCAATAATGGGGGCCAAATTTGACACTTAAAATTTTGGATTGCATTGAATTATTTGTACCCTTTACTCATTGACCTCATCCACAATAGGCAAAAGAGAATAAAATTTCTTCCAACTTCAGACACTTTTTGAATATATATTCTTTTGTGTGTCCATCACACATATTGTCTATTCAATGTACTTATTTATGTCTCAAAAAATTAATTTATTTAAAAATGACACCACATTCTATTCACATGCAGAAAACTTAGTCCGGGTGTCATCCTGATTTCTAGATTCGCAATTTGTATGTCTCTATCTATTTGGGGTGCCAGTATAATCTCCTACGTACAGCGATGAAACTACGTACTACTCTGGTAATCCTTAAAGCTCTACATTGAACAGTCTTAGTTAAATTTTTAAAATGACCTAGACAAGTTTATATTTTGTCCTTTCCCTTTTTAAAAGATTTTATATGTTTTTTTACCTGTTTAGTTTCTTCTCTTGCAGTTTAAAGTATGAAAAAATTCTTTACAGTGCTATAAAACAAGTAATTGAAATAGTATTCATTTTGAACCATAAACATATTAAACATTAAAAGCATCAGAAAGGAAATCAGTCTGTCAAAAGTAAAAATTTGGAAATAACTAGTACAAATGGTGGGAAAAATCATGTGTTTTGGAGCAAGAGAAGCTAATATGCCATCTGGTTCGTGTAGCATTTACAGTATTATTTAGAAAAACTTTTCAATAAAAGCCTACTTATAGTTTGAACATAACACACTTTTTACTCTTTTTTTTTTTTGTCACTTACGTCCCTCTGATTCTCACTGCTTCATTTTCCAAAGCAAAGTTTTTCTTTTTTGAACGTTTTTAAAGCTAAAATTATTATTATACAGTCAAACCTATCTATCTAAACCTCTCTAATTTCACGGGACAGAAGAAAAATTCGAGATACGGGAGTTTTGAGATGCAGAGGTTGTGATAAAATTAAAAAAAATAAGCAATTGGAACAAATTCAAATACTTAATAGATTGTTTTGCATTGATATTGTTGAATACTTTTTACTGTACCGCATGTTGTGAGTGCAAATTTTACTAATTGTGATGACTATATCAGTAGCAAGTTAATGCATACCTTTAAGTACGAACAGTCTTTGAATGATTGTGCAGAAGATGATTTTTGTCTCCAAGTTTTATACCATTGTTAAAGGTGGCTGGAGATGAAATTCAAAAATGAGAGTCGTCAAAATTCGAGATATAGAGGTTTTCGGCAAAAATCATTCAAGATAAACATGAGAAAAAACATTAAATTTATGCTGTAAAAGCAGGGCACTGGACAAATTTCAACATAGAGAGGTTTTCGAGATAAACAGGTTCGACTGTATTGTACTAACATGTTTGTTTTATTAACGCTTTATTTTTATGTTACTATTATTCACTTCATTCATAGGGAGGCGTTCCCGAAATTCCAGGACTGCCCAATCCTACATTTTCTCAAACTGTTGGCAGCATTACTACTCATCCACATCATTGTAACTGGTGCCACAAGCAGTATGCTAGCAAAGCTAAGTTACTACAGCATCAACGAAAAAAGCATTTAGACATGCTGCAGTTGAGCTATGTTGCCAACAATACTAAGGTGATTATCTTGTTTGCTTTTTTCTAGTCTAATTAACCCCTTTCTTCTCGCTCCCGTGAAAATGACGGGGTGAAGTTTCGTCCTCTATTTCTCGCGCCCGTGATATTTCCGGGCTGAAGTGTTCAAAAATAATGCGCGAAAAATAATAAAACAATCTATTTCTTATGCCCGGAATCATGTTTTATTTCTCAATATGTACACCAGATGGCTGCACTAGTCTATTTGCAACGTTTTTAGGGATAGTAACTCTGTTTTTAAGATAGTAACTCCCTACTATTGTCCTGATTGTGATGTTGGCCTTTGCATCGCATGCTTTGAAATTTATCACACAAGAAAAAATTACTAGTACCGTAATTTCCTGCGTATAATCCGCGGCGGCGTATAATCCGCAGGTCCGAAAATCGGCGGTCAAGAAAAAAAAATCTTCGTATAATCCGCAGCGGCCTATAATCCGCGGATAATACGATCGCCAAAATTAAGTTTCTTGTTATTCATGCCGTTTTTAGATACGAAATAAACAAAATGTGCAAAGATTCAAAATCAATTGGAATCGTAAAATAATATAGTTGGTAATACTAATAATATAAAGAAAAATTATAAAATTACTTTGTTAAAAAGATATGCAATATGTTCTAAAACACTTCACCAAGACAAAAATACAACACTAAAATAACAAATTTATTAAAACACTGAAATACTTACGGTTTTAAAACACAAATAAATACAAAAATCACAAAAATAAATCAATCAAAGCCTTCAAAATCTGAGGGGTCGGTGTCCGATATGAACAAGTCCATAAAGTCCTCATTGTTAGATTGTTCATCAAATTCCATGTCTGATGCAGAATCGGCATCAGATTCATCATCAATTAATCCAGATTTCCGGAAAGAGTTTTTAATAGCCGTGTCCGAGACGGCGTCCCACGCACTTTTCACCCAATGGGCCACCTCCGAGTATGAAGCTCGACGCATCTTTCCACTCTTTGTGTAAGAGTGCATCCCTTCCGACATCCATCTCTCCCAGGATCCTCTGACTTTATTTTTGAACGAGCGGTTCACACCAATATCCAGAGGCTGTAAAATCTTTGTCAGACCTCCTGGGATGATGGATAGTTTTGCGCCGGAAGAGACACATGCGCTCTTTACTTGCTCCTTAATGTGGGTTTTCATCGAGTCCATCACGAGCAGCGCACGAGGCTTGAAGATGCTGGCCCTCCTCTTCCGCCAAACGCTGGCCAGCCAGCTGAGCATTATTTCCTCGTTCATCCAGCCTTTGATGTTTCCTCGGATTTCCACCCCCTTGGGAAACTCTTCTTTCGGAATCGTCTTCCTTTTAAACACGATCATCGGGGGTAGCTTGGTCCCATCAGCTGCACAGGCGAGGATCACTGTAAACGATGTTTTTTCATTTCCCGTCGTAGCGATGGGCACAGTGCTCTTTCCAACGCTATCGACGGTTCGGACAGGCGGGCAGTCGAAGCACAACGGAACTTCGTCCATGTTAAAAATTTCTCCGTGAGTGAAATTGTTCTCTTGAATCACCTTTTTGGAAAACTCCAAAAACTTTCGGCGTTTTTCCGCCCAATCATCCGGCAGCTTTTGCCCCACCGTGGTGCGATTTCGTACAGATAAATTTTTTCGTTTCATGAAACGATAGCACCACGTGGGGCCGCCTTGAAAGTCTGTGAGCCCCATCTCCTGGGCCATTACTTTGGCTTTGAGTCGAATTCTGACAGTTGATACAGACGCACTCTTCTCCCTCTCTTCTATGATCCATCGCAAAAGAGAATCTTCAAGATCTGGCCACGCTGTTTTCCCTCGGCGAAACGATCTTCTGTTTCTCTCGCTTCCCGCAAATTTTTCCTTTTTCTTGCGCCATAGTCGAATGTTTGATTCGTCGACTGCAAATAGTCTAGCAGCCGCCCTATTTCCTATCTCTTCAGCTTTATTTATCACTTTAAGTTTAAACTCAGCTGTATAACTTTCACGTCGAGGCATTTTCAATGATAATGGCAAAGAACGAACATAAACTACATCAACAAACAACACGAGGAAAAGGAATGGATTAAACACTGTTGCCAAATCTGAACAATAAAAAATTACCTATGTTGAAATGCAACACCCGATGTGTGATAAACTTCGCGTTCGAATAGAGGCACCGGTTACCTCGGGGCTACCGGTAGCTTTATTCGAACGCGTATGCATGCACTAGAAGAGCTCCACGCTGTTAACTGGCAGACGTACGCAACCGCGATTTCGCAGTTGTTATTGCTAATAAGGCTAATAATAGCGATCGAATTCGAGAGCGGTTCGTATTCAAAATTGACAGCTTTCACTTGGCGTTCGAAAAAAAAAAAATGCAGATAATCCGCGGCGGCCTATAGTCCGCAGCTCCTTTAATCGACACTTTTTTAACAGATAATCCGCGGATAATGCGCAGGAAATTACGGTATTTATTTAAATTATGCGTAAATGCAATAAAGTTCTCTTTGAATGTTTCAATCACATATTTTTCTTTTTTCTCTCTTTGTTGGAAAACAAACATTCAGTCATAATAACCCTAAATGTTGGCTTTCCCGTTTTTTTTATTTATTTTTTAATTTCAAGCTAAAAATTAACTTAAAAATTAAAAATGAATGCAAATATTGTATATACACTCAGTTTTATATAATTTTCTTGAATAAAAAAATAGGCACTTTTATGACCGTTTTCTTCAAAATTATGCGAGCGTTAAGGGGTTAATGGAATATAAAATTTTCTGAAAGTTTCATTATCATTCTTTCCTCTAGATCAGTGGTTCTCAACGGGGGCGGTACCGCCCCCCTGTGGGTGGTGGGAAGATGCTGAGGGGCGGTGAACATATTTTGGGCACTAGGGGGGCGGTGGGTAATTTTGGGCGATAGGGGGCAGTGGGAAAAGTTGGAGGTCAGAAGACGATAGTTGAATTAGAATTTATTTTAATTTTAAAAATAAAAATTAAATTTTGCCTTTAATCAAGAATCCAACTTTTATTATTTCTGCGTGCGATAAAATAAACTTATGCACTCTGGAATCTTTAAACTTATTTATTTACGTTTTTTGGAAGTGACTGTTCTTTATTAAAATAGTTTAGCTTTTTTGATTAGCTTTCTTTCCTTTTCTCTCTCTCTCTCTCTTTTTTGTAGCGATTTGACCTTTTAGTGGTCTTTTGCGTCCGACAATCTTGAGAGAGAATGTTATAGTTTGACCACGGAGACATGGCGGATGACCTTGAAGCAGAAACAGACTTCTTTCATTTTGAAATAGGAAGAATCAGCGTCAAAAGTTATTTTTTACTCACTCGTACATTAAAATTTTACTTCCCGCGTGATCTCAAGGTCCCCCGCCATCTCTCCACGGTCCAGCTTTACCTAATGAAGAACCGTTACAATAAATCGCAGTTGCAATCAGGGTTGCATTTTTTATCTAATACTAGCCAATTTTGCTTATTTTGATCGCACATAGCTAAATAAATTAAAAAGCATTAGCCACACCATCGTTTGGTTATTTTTTAGAGAAACTGTTGATTGATTCTTTTTACCATAGCAATGTAATTTCTAATAGCTGAAAAAAATTTAATAATGCATTTTTTTATGGTAATTATCATGCATGTAAAAATACCGTTCTGCATCTGCAGTTGAAATTAGTCAAATTAAGTTTTCAAGTTTCAGTCGCCTTTTTTGATTGTTGCTAAACGAAACTGGTTTTCAGACTGAACAATTCCCCGTTTAGGATACCAGATTGCAATGTCTATTGCCGAAATTTAATGGAGGATTCAAAACACTGTGAAAAAGATTCACAATTACATTCGAGTGTCTCCCACAAATAATGTTTTAGGCAGAACATTAAACGTCTCGATGAGCCAGGGCATTCGTGTAATTAGGCTATTTTCCTCGGTTTGGTTATTTTCCTAAATTTTTAATTGGCAATCATATTTGCAATGCTTAGAGTACCCGCTCAGTTAAACTGTTTGTTTGACCTCTTTTAACTTTGGCTTTTGCTCACTTCATTAATTTACTTTGATGGTTTATTTTTAGTGAAATCGCCTTTGATGATGCTCATGTTTTTGCCAACATCTTCAGTCTGCACAAAGACTTCTCTTAGCGTTTTGAGGATATTTTTGTCTCTGAACGTTCCTCAATGGATCATGAACCCTTTTAAAAATGTCGAGACAGCAGATGCTCAGTATCAGTAAGAATTGGTGGAATTTTCAACCACTGAAACTTGAAAAGCTGGTTTCTAGAGTGTTAACAATCTTACAGGATTTTACCTGCAAGGAGATATTAGTAGCCTTATCCTGGACTGAGCTATCATCAAAAATTTTTTAATTGTCTTTCCCTCTTCGTACCTCGTTGAATGAGGATTATGTGTTGTCACCGACCTAGTTACAAAACAGAGAAATCGACTCCAAATCATCCCAAGAGGAGACTTGCGCTTACACCTTACAAAAAATATTGAACCGACCGTGAGGAAACTGGTTTTAAACCACCAAGAACAAATATCTCACTAACATATATTTCTGAATTATCCTTTCATATTTTGAATGAGAAAAGAAATGCTTGTTTGTTTATTTTTATTACATCAGATTATTTCCTTCATTTTTTGAGCAAAAATGTTTTTTTGCTTGTTTATTTCTATTTTATTTCATTTTATTTTGTTATTATTATTTTTAAAAAATATTTTTAATCCTACATTTATTTTTTATTTCTACATTCGTCATTTTAATTCAATTAATGACTAATGAGGAAAAATATATCTTGTTCAACCGTTTTGAAAAATTCTGGAAGGAAATTATTTTAAACTGTAAACCTCTTTTTTCACATCTCCTCACCTTTAATATAAAGGGGGGCTTTGGGAAATATTTCACTCGTAAAGGGGGCGTTAGTCGTGAAAAGGTTGAGAAACACTGCTCTAGATTAACCTTCAAACTTTTTTTTGCTTCAAAGTTTGAAACTTATTTTTAAGAGGGAGATGCTTGTCAAAAATGATTGTATTGGTTTTCTAGCGCAATAATTAAATTGTAACATCAGGATATCATTTATGAAATTAGATTATAACAACAAAAATTGAAGAGGAACAGAAAAAATTCTCAATGAATGGGGGGGGGAGGGGGGCACTGCCATGTCTCTTGTTTTTATTCTCCTTATTGCAATGAAATTTCGTACAATTATGTTGTGAAAATTTTGTCTTGTTTCCGAAAATATTTTTACATTTATTAGGTGGAACCAGTTTGTGATCAGGGTACTCAAGTCAATGGGCAGATTGTTATTGAAAGTATTTCATCTAGCCTTTCTCACGAAGCTACGGCTGTATTGATTGATACCGGTAAAAGAAAAATTCATTATGTTGATAAAGATTCTTTAGTGGTAAGTTTCTTAAACTGTTTGGTGTTACTGTACTTGTTAAAGCACTTGTGTCTACTAATAGTTTTTTTGACCAGATGTAACCAGGATTCAATTCAATATTTTGATTTTTAGGTTTGCAATTTGTAGGGGGATATAAACTATTTTGCGAGACATTTATGGAGACTATCTCATAACCATCTGATAGAAAAATAATCAGTGTTGAAATATCTTTTATTTATTTATCTTTCTTTTTAGATTTTTTTTTTTTTTTTACATGACAAAAAAACTTCATATTTAGTAATTTATTTCTTTTAACAGGAAAGTCGGAAATCGTTAGTGAGCAACTGTGTAAATTTTCGGATTTTTTTCTTTAAAAATTTATGCCAAATAATTTAGTAATCGTTTTCCATACTCTCTCAAGGAAAAAGAAGTGTGTAACTTTTTTTTCAAGGTAGGAGCAGTGCAAACAAAAATGAAACATATGCTCAAAATAATGCTGTTTATTTTAATTGTCTTGATATTTATTGCGCTAAAAGTGTCCTAAAATTATACTGAGATTGTGACCTATTTTTTAAAAAATACTTACTCTGACCCCTACAATTAACATAATAATACATCAAACATATTAATAAGTTAAAACGTACATGAACATGCATTAAGAATTGCTAACAGGTATTTTAGAGTTATAGGAAATCTAATTCTCAGTCTTTGGTTGTAAAGCCTCACTCTAATGAATTGCATTGTTAAAGCCCACATCTTTTAGTATTGGCAAAAAACTTCCTTGTGATTCTAAAACCTGTGAAATAAAACGCAAAAGAATATGTTCAGAATATTGCAATTCAACTGCTTTGTTTGTTTTATTTATTTTTATCGAGCTGTTTTATGTAGTCAGTCATTTTTCGAATTGAATTGATTTTATAATTTTAATATTTGTTTTCGTAATGAATTCTAACTACACACATCCTTAGGTAAATCCAACACTTTTTTAAATGATAACTCAAAAGGAGGTGTAAAATCCTGTGAAAACTGCTTTTCCAGATTCGTGTATCATTAAGAGTATCCAAATTTATAATTATATGTATGAAAGTAGAGAATTAGGATTTTCCTCCCTAACATATTGCATATTTTCTTATCTTTCTAAAGGTCTCCCATCCTGATGGTTTGCCAACAGCTGATCTCTTAACGCAGGCAATGTCTGAATTAACTCAAAATTTGGCAGAGTATCGTTCAACTGGTGAATTTTTAGCCACTCGTTTATCTCATTCCACTCCAGCAACTTTAGTCAATCCATCACCTTCCACAACTCCTATACCAACTCCTGAATCTCCCAGTACAGCTCCTTCTTCCTCCCCTCCATCAGTACTAGATGCTACAATCCCTACTCAACTGGATCAAATACAACTAAATCAACTTCTTGCTCAGTATCAACAACAACAATTAAGGTAAGTAAGAACTGTTAATTATCTATTTTGAGTATTGAGAGTAAGGGTTCCCAACCACAATTCCAAATGGAGTTGCTGCATTATTTGTGTTTTTAAACTAAGTATTTCGCAATTTATAATTATTGTATAGGGAAAAAATAAAAGCATTTTAATTCACTTTTGTAGTGATGCTAACTGGTTAATTTTGTTAATAAAAGTATACTGTTTAAATGATTGTTTAAAAAGTTGTCATTGAGTTCCTACTTTATTGATAGTGAATTGCCATCATTAACCAAATAAGCTGATTCGTTAGAATGTGAAAGGTTTAAAGCCAATATTTAAACAGTAATAATTTTGAAAATTTTTACCTAAATTGAAAAAGTGGTAAAGCTTCTAATTATGTTGTGGTATTTATTCTATAATGTTTATATAAAGTGAGAAATAAAATGAATTTCAAAAACTGAAAAAATCTGCTTACTTCCTAATCTGTACTTATACAAAAAGCCAATAAATAATTACAAGAAGTTAAAACGTTTTTGCAAATAAATTCAAAAGCATACCTGCCATTTTGAAAGAAACATAAATAGATTTTACATCAGAAAAAGAGATAAAGTAGTAGATTTTACTCCAAAAATATTTTACATCTCAGGTTTTTAAATGATATTTTCTTAAATAGAAAGTTTTAACTTTATTTTCAAGAGACAAATATATTAGAAGAAAATAAATGAAACCAAAAGAAATATTTACAATAAATTTTTCACTTGTAAAAGATACTAATGAGGTACTTTATTTTAAAAGATCACATTCTTAAGGATGCTGCTCTGTTGAAAAGTCTTGTACAATTACCAAATTTCTTAAGCGTCATTTTCAAGGCCTTTATTTAGGTTTTCAAGCACATACTATGTCAAATAAACCACAAGCATAGGTTTTGTGACCTGTTTTATGGCACTTCTTCTCAGGGTCGCGTGCAACTTTTAGCCATTTTGGTCACATATTTATATTTGCACTGAGTTGGGCACGAGCATTT